>JANIWD010000068.1:0-76460 GCA_030557875.1 Candida neerlandica | reverse complement strand
GTTTGTGGTGACTCCAAGAACGATCCACCAAAGGGTTGTGACTCTTTCAACGCTCAAGTTATTGTCTTGAACCATCCAGGTCAAATTTCTGCTGGTTACTCTCCAGTCTTGGATTGTCACACTGCTCATATTGCTTGTAGATTCGACACCTTGGTTGAAAAGATTGACAGAAGAACTGGTAAGAAATTGGAAGAAAATCCAAAATTCGTCAAATCCGGTGATGCTGCTATTGTCAAGATGGTCCCAACCAAACCAATGTGTGTTGAAGCTTTCACTGATTACCCACCATTAGGTAGATTCGCTGTCAGAGATATGAGACAAACTGTTGCTGTTGGTGTCATCAAATCTGTTGAAAAATCCGACAAAGCTGGTAAAGTTACCAAAGCTGCCCAAAAAGCTGCTAAGAAATAAACAACTTGAATATCTTGGTTAATATCGTTTAGAGTTTTTCTTTTGTATTCATTTATTTAGTTTATTTTCTTATTATATTTGAAATATAATATATTATATTTTTAAAAAAAAAAAAATTCAGTATAAATTGTAGAAAGAGGGAAAGAAATTTGGTAAGTCTCAGTAGATTCTGTGGTACCATTTGTCTCCGAAAAGGGTGCGGAAAAACGTATTCCATCCACCCAAAAACTATTGATCTTTGGTGTTATTGATTTCTCCTTCTAGTTATCTCTCTAATGTTGTTTAAACCTGCTTTTCTGTATTGTTGTTGATGGTCTATGGCTTGGTGTGGAAATATGAATATTGTTTGGAATCGGAGTTGTTCCCTTCAGTTTACTAATAAACCCACGCTAACATCAACTCACCAACAATCACCACTGCTTTATCGGGGGGGTAGCATTATTTTATTCATCTTTTATTACTTGAGCTTATATATATATTGCCAATGTGTATCAGATCATTCTTCTATGTGAGATTATATTTGCTCTATAGTAAAGTTGGTTGACTAAGAATTTATTCATTTTGCAGATCTAAATTTTTCAGTGTGTGGCTACACAACAATTCAGCCGTAAGCTATTTTACGAGTTTTCTTATATGCCAAGTAGTTTTTTTATTTTTATTATTTATAAAGTTATTCAATAGCACGAGTGGTTAACGACAAGTACAAGTAGATCATGATACTTGAACCTATATATATATGTGTGTGGATGTTGTTGTTTGTTCGGTAACTCTACAAGTCATCAATTTTGCATTAGTTAAATCCACAATCTCTATCTATGACAATTCTAAAGTCTTCAATGTTCGATCATTCAATATAATTCTTGGCAAAAAAAGGAGATTGGTGTAGTAGCTGGTGTGTATGTGTTTGGCTTGTTGACCTCGTGTGATATACGTACTATAAAGAGATTGGATCAAAAAGGGTGGAAGGAATACACATAGAGAGGGAGTGTGTCAATTCAAAATATCAGTATTATTCTTGCAGCACATTCAGAGGATACACATCGTCAATCACCTAACTATGTCGATCAGGACATTCGGGATTCCGATTCAAGTGAATCAACGGATACGGGAAACCATGATCCATCAGGAAATGCTCAAAGAATTGTCTTTCATACCCATCTGATTATCCCCCATTAGCTATAGCACGTACTAGATAGTTTCTAAATACAGTGGTTGATAATGATTGATAAAGGAGAATACCCTAGTTCGGGTTGTATAATATTTAAGGTGTTGTAATTTTATCTTGGCTCAGGGGCCTTATCTATCTATGATGTAATCACCCTTTTTTTTTCTGGGGCGGGAGGTTTCTAAAGACTATTTATTAAAGATTAATAAATCCTAACCCAAATAAAAAAATAAAAAACTAATACCCAATTGACATTTACTTTCTGATCAACCGTTGTGTTTCTTTTCATAATTTTTCATATCCATCAAACGGAATTTATCATTAAATCAGAAGTGATCATTTCACTTGTATATTACAATTTATCAAACAGAAGGATACAATGTTTTTGTTCCATCAAAACCGAGATATAATATACCATATTCTATCCAAAAGAGCAGGGGATGGCATTCTTGCCGGAGCAATTGGGTTCCCAATAGCCCTCTTTATTATTGGGATAATCATTCTTCTCCTGATAATGATGAAATGGAATAGACATAAAAAGACTGAACAAGAGTTACAACAAATTAGACGTGAGATGGCGTCAACACACCGCAATCCATTCCACCATAGTAGTAGAAATAGAAATACAAATACAAATAGAAATAGAAATGATCAAGGAAATTTTAGCAATGAAACAGAACCAAATCAAACGGAAGTTCCTGATGATTATGTTCCACCATACACTGCTAATGCTAATGAAAATGATATGGGGTTTTATGATTCTGAAGGGAAGTTTCACGCTGTTGATTATTACATCAAACCACCACCTTCACCACCATTAGCGCATACTAGATAAATGTTTAAAGAATCCTAATGTACGTCCTTAACCGCTATTATTATCCGCTATTCTTACCCGTGATTTATAGTACCGTTTTTCTTTTTTTATTTTTATTTTTATTTTTTTTTTTTTGTACTTTCCAAAGCCACTAAGGGATGGCGCTGTTCAAAGGTCATTTGTGGAATAAATAGAAAAAACGCAATTACATAAAAGTTGCTGTTTTTGTTCTACCGATGTACCAACTTTTTGTCCATTCATTTCTATATTAACAAATGTTTTTATTTACACAAGATAGGTCCAAATACGTTGAATTGACCAAAAGAGATTCTGGCTACGGACTAGGTACTGGTCTATTATTCTTAGGTATCATCATAGCTACATTTATAATTCTAGCTGGTACTAGTAGAAAAAGAAAAGCAAGAAGGGCCAACGCGCAACAAGACTCCACATCAACCACAACAGCAACAGCAAATACACAACAACATATGAATTCACCGAGGGATGGTGTTGCATCACCTCAAATGGCACATGTATCGAACCGTAATGAGATACCTGATGATTATGTTCCTCCCTATAGTGCAGAAGTTGATCGCAAAAATGATTTAGGGTATTACGACCAAGAAGGAAATTTTCACCCCAGTGTCGAAGAGTCCCACCACTTGGCAAAACCGTCATTGGTTTACACAAGATAGTGAGAAAATGCATTATGCACTATTGTTCAAACAAATGATGATTTTGAGTTACGAGAATTTTTTTTTTTCATTACGTAAGCAGCTACCAAAGTAAAATAAATGACTATAAGGCTGTGAATAGAAAAAAAATAATGATAATAATGTACAACAATGTATGGGACAAACAGTTTAAAAAAAACACGCTTGATATATTGGATTGTCAATGAATATAAGTATGGGAGATCATCCCCCTCCTCTAATATATAAGTATCTTGTATTTTTTTTTTTCACCCGATAATTAAATGTATCTCTATCAACATAAGGTAGACTCAACGAAATTTGTTCAATTATCCAAAAGATCAACCGGTGGTGCAGTTGTTGGCGCGGTTTTTGGTTTGGTTGTATTCTTTGTGATTTTAATAATTGCTGCAATTCATAATTGGAGATCAAGACCAGGGAACTCCTCTTGGAATCAAAAAACAGAACAAACGGCTCCAATAGATTTAGTATTACAAGACCACCACCAACAACAAAGACAACAACCAGTACAAATTCAAATAAATCTGGTGCGACATACACAGCAATCTACCACTGTTATTAATAATCATAGTTCAATAATAGCAGCATCGCTGTCTGTGCCTACTCCTCCTCCTGCTCCAGCTGCAACAGCTCCACGCAATCAATCAGAAATTCCTGATGATCTTGTACCGCCATACACAGCTCGTGCTGATGAGAATGATTTAGGACATTTTGATTCCGAAGGTGTGTTTCATCCCATTAATGGTGGTATAGAAGTACCAGCTAAAGCCCAAGTTAGATAATTCTGTATCTGTACAAATATACAACTTTAATTTGCATATATCAATTGAATAACTGAAACTGTAGGTGATATAATGGGGTGTGTGTGTGGTTGTCCAATTCTTGATTAATTGAATTTGGCCCTGGGCTCTGCATTACGAGAAACAAAAACCAAATTTGCAACATTCGATGACTAAGCCACCACACCATAGACACCCCTGTCAAAAAAATATATATATATCTTGCGGAAGAATTTGACATTTTTTACTGGATTACTTAATACCATGCCAGTATAGGTGACAGAAATGACCTTTGATCATGGGGAGGAATTAAAGAAAAATGTTGCGCTTCTTGGCATTGAGTTTTACGGCTAAAATTTGTTACCCTTGAAACCAAATTATATTACGAGATAGCGCTTACATAATGATACTAAAGTTAACTGATCTATAAGATATTGTTTCTTTTTTAAAGGGGTTGAGAGAGGGTCACAAATTAATGAATTGGTTAACACATGAACTCGATGTTTATCAAACGAGAAGGGAACAAAACGTAAAAAGGATATTTAAGTAATTGAGATTCTTCAATTTGGGCGATGTTTGTGTAAACATAAAATGAATATCATCAAAAAAACTTAAACCGTATTTTTAATGCATTTACCTCAACACGCAGAAGAAGAAGAAGGAAAAATATTTATTCAATTGTTCAAAAGATCACAAGCAGCAGGTGTGATAATTGGTATATTTTTTTGTGCCATTGCCTTGTTTTTGGTATTGATTGGATTTATACAATGTTGTTGTATGGGATGGAGAAGTTATCGAAGAAAGAAGAAAGAAATTTGGGAAGGAGTAGGAACGTTTTGTGAAAGAATACCGTTGGAAGAACAACATAAACAGCAATCATCAATGGAACAACGGCAAGCACAAGCTGAGGCATTATTACGACAGACACGTGAATTACGTGAATTGCAACATCAACAACAAGAAGAAGAAGAATCACGAGCACGAGCAGCAGAAGTTGAACTCCAAAGAAATGCAGTTCAACAAATGGCAACCGAATTAGCAACAAATCAAGAACCCAATCTATATTCAACCCCAAAAGAGCAATCAGAAATTCCTGATGATGAAGTTCCACCTTATACTGCGGTTACAAATGAGAATGATTTGGGATATTTCGATAGAACAGGAACTTTCCACCCGCATGATACCTTGCTTAATGAGCCACCAAGGGCTCAAGTTAGAGAAAATAGAGGGTCTAGTGTTGGTGGTAGTAATGTCCAACCAATTTCTGCCACTAGATCCATTTCACGACCAAGAACTTCGAGGAAAAAGCAAAGCCAAAAAAGTGGGAAACCAACACCGATGGCAATGCGTACCATGCGTTTTTGAAAGAATACAAAGTATAATGATTACTCCTTATTGTTTTTTAAATATTTACTATCTGATTCATGATTCATGATTTTTTTTTTTGATAATTGCCAATATACAATAATTTACAAAATCCTAAGACAAACTATACAACAAGAAAACTTCATCAATGATTTTAAAATCTAACAGATAAAACTAGATATTAATTAACCCTTGACCTTTTGACCTCAAATAATCAACCAATTCATTATTATCAAACATATCGATAATCTCTTTGCTGGTACCAATTGGTAACCCACCCAAGAACAATCTTGGAATGTTTTCTTCATCAGTATTATGTATATTTTTCAAATACTTTATTATGTTGGTATAATTGGGATGTTTTGATAAATTTATAATCTTTGGTTCCGGAGATATATTCAAATTGGTCAATATTGTATGTAATTTATCAATCTGATTATTCAATGATAACACCACTATGGGATTTATAGAAAAAATTTCTTTTAAATCATTTTGGACATTAATGCTATTTTCTGAATCTTGTTCGAGATCATTATAATTACCTCTTTCTACTGCTTCTATTTCTTCTTCTTCTTCTTCATCATCTTCTTTTTCTTGTACTTGTAGTTCTGTAACGGAAATTCTATGTTCGCCAACAACGACATCATTATTATTGTTATTATTATTATTATTATTATTATGGAGATCATGACTAATATGCAATCCTGTCTTTAGAGCTCTCTGTCCAGATGGAGACGTAATTCTTACAGGAGGGTTTTGATATTGATGTTTTAATTCTTCTTGAACTTCATCAGATAATGACAACCCAGTGCCTCCATTATCCACATCATCATAATTTGTGATTAATTCTTGTTTCAATATGGAAATCTCAGGGGAATTTAAACTAGAAGTTGAAGAAAGTAAAATAGATTGATCCAATTGTAAATTATTATTAAATATTGAACCATAATTATAGATGAAATAAATCAAACTCATCATACAAATCGAAATAAATGAGAATGTCACAACGTCTTTTTTCCCATTGTTTGTTAATCTTTGTTTTAAATGTTTGAGTTGCTTGTCATCATCGGTTAATGTATTTTTTTCGATATCAAGATAAAATGACCCCACTCGGGATTTTCTTTGAGTCATATTTTTAAGTCTCCTCTACCCCAGATTATTTGAAGATTTGGACAAGTGAATAAAATGAAGGAAATCAAAAAAAAAAAAAAAAGAAAATTAAAAAAGTGGGAAGTAAGAATTCAAGATAATGATCAACAGGAAAACGTCAAAATTAAATAAATAAAAAATTAGGGGATGAGGTGAATTATAGTTTTTTTTTAATGATAGTATAACCTAATTTTTATTTCTTTCCTGTATTTTTTGTTCTGGAGAATGTATAACTGAGGGAGGGAAAACAACAAGGAGGGAATGTAACTGAGGATGCAATTTTACTATCAAAGCAAAGCAACAACAAAAGAACAAGAAGGGAAAAAAAATTAAAATTTAAAGTAATGAAAGAGAAGATCTGCCAAACAAACAAGGGAAGAAAAGATCAAATCAAATATCAACTGTTGGTATAACAAATTCAAATTCAAATTCAAATCATAAAAAAAAAGAACAAAAGAAAAAGCAGTGAAAAAAAAAATTGTATATGTAAAATACTTCCCCCTTTATATAATGTTTTATTTTTCTTTCCTCTTACCTTTTAGTTTTACCTGTCTCAGTTCTTGGGTCTTTTCTTTGCTCTTTTCTTTACTCTTTTCTTTACTCTTTTCTTTTACTTGTACTCACAAGACCACTAGACCAATAAGAATCAAAGATAATAATAAATTATATTATATAATCTCTCCACTTTAATATAAATTAAATATTATATAATGTTGCTCTCTCTCTCGTGTCTTTGTCCTTCCAACTCCAGATTTGGTTAACTTTCATTGTCAGTACGAAAAAAAGCAGTTCTAGATGTGGAACAATTTTTACGAGTATGTATTTGGTAGCATTTCCTATTGTTTGTTTCTGGCGCTGCAGTTGTGTTGCATTTAGATTTGTGCAGCACTAAGAAAAAAAGAAAAAAAATTATTGACCAATCATAGAACATTGAAAATATTAAAATATATTTACCAGCCCAATTGTGGGGATATTACGAAGTAGATGCATTGCTATTGTTATGTTGAATTTATATCATTGTGCATTTAGTTAAGAAAGTATAATCTAGTTTGTTTTGTCCTTATTTGGGGAGAACAGATACGATAGAGTAACTTCTGAGTTGAAAATTATTATTTATTGTAGTCAAGATTTTTTATGGTAATTTTAGTACCAAACTAAGTAAAAAAAAAATTATATTGTGTACTATGAGATTATTTATTATTTATTATTTACTATTTACTATTTACATTTACATGAAAATACTAAGCTGGTTCAACGTAACTTTCTATCTAATTACGTACCTAAATCCACTATCAACTATTGTTTACTCTTCAATTCCACTTAAATCCTTATTTTCTTGATCTACAAAAATTTCAATGGTGTCAAATTCAATTAAAGTTGTGTTTCACCATTAAATGAATCTCTTACTTTGACTAAGTGAATATATAGTTCAAGTTCAGGGGGGGGGTTAATTTAGGGGTCCCTTCATTGACACTTCAAACGTTGAGCCCCCCTTCTTCTCCTAGTCGTAGGGCGGATTGGTATTTACTTTACCACTCTTGCTGAGGGCGGGTATGTTTTCATGTATTTATACATAAATATAAAAATTTAGAGATGTTTTTTAACACGCGACACGTTAAAAATTCTAAATTATGCATTTTTTTTTTCTTTCGCTCTGTAAGTCAGTCTTCTCTTCTTCTTCCCCGATCATCACCAACAAAACGACAGTCCAAAAGAAAAAAAAAAAGGAATGAAACCAAAACAAACACCGAAAGAATTTTTTTTTTTTTTTTTATTTATTTATTTTCGTTTTTTAATACGCTCAACTTCTTCACACAAAATATAACAATGCTAATATGAGTAAAAGATCAGAATTAGTTAATTTGGGAGATCCTTTACCTTTGACTTATGCACCTGTCAGACGAAGGTCAATCCATAATCATCAGCATCAGCATCATCAGTATCAACAACAACCGTTACAAAATACTTCAAATCCGAATCCGAGTTTGAACCCAAATCCGAATCCAATTCCAATGCACAATAATATTATTCCTCAAGCGTCAACTACAAATGATCTACGACTGTTCATAACCACTAACAACAAACCATACAGTAGAATGAGTTATACCACGAAAGAACGAGTGAAGAATAAATTACGACAATTGATACATGAAGTGAATGAACTTGAACAAATTGAAGAAACGCGATTGTTAGAGATTGAAGAAAAGTTGAATGATTTATCAGACCTTTTAACCCAAGACAGTAACAATAGTACAACAACAAATCAATTGGAAAAAATTGAACAAGAAATAACCACCGAAGAGGAAATGTTGACAGAACTTGAACATGCCAAAGCAAATCTACAAAATTTGAAACTATTAAATAAACCGAAATATAACTTTATAAATAATTGGAAATATTGGATCCTATTTGGAATACTATTGTCTATTGGTTTCTTTTTATTGAGTTCGCTAATAATAGCAGACTTTAAATATCAATATTGTTATTACTTTTGTTGAACAAAAAAAAAAATCACATCTTTCATTTTCCATCTTCCATCTTCCATCCTCCATGTTTTATTCTTTTTGTTTTTATATTATTTATTCCATTTATTTCTTCAACCGTAGTATTATGTACAAGTATTCCATGAATTTGGTTTTTTTTTCTTCTTTTCTTTATTCACCTTTATAATAGACAATGGATATTCTTTTTATTTCCCAACCCCATCTTCTTCATCTTTCATTACGTCATCGTCATCAATATTGACACATTCTCTCTCATTTCCTCTCTCACTATATATCATAATCATTTGGTGGAGGTGGAGCAGCATCACTATTCAAATACATATCAATAGCCAAACTGAAAGCAGCAAAACCTGCACATCCCATAAATGCTGCATGAGGACCAGCTTTAATAGCTAACCCAGCCCCAGTTATACAACCAGCACTGACCCCATTATAAATATCATGTTTAGCACGTAAACTTTCAATAGTACATTCAACCCCGGAATAAACCATACCAATATACCCGAAATTCTTTGCACTTGAATAGGATCTTTTTGCCATATCAGTAAATTGTAATTTCATTTGTTGTTTAAATGGTAATTCAGAAATGGTTCTGACAGATTCTGTACCTATAGGGGTATCATAAGCCATAGAAGCCATGAATAAACCAAAAAATGCCCCCAAACCAAAACCTGAAACAGCAGACATGACTGTTTTCCCAGGACATGAATTCATAAATCCAATCATCTGTCGGGCCCCTTCTTCAGCTTGTTCTTGTTGGGTCATTTCTTGAATGGATTTCTTTGGTGGCGCTGGACCAGTATATACTCCCCATAAACTCATGATATAATAACGTGCTTGTGAATATGTTGTTTTTAGTCTATAATTTATATAAGTTTTATAATGAAAATACGTAAATGAATGGGTATGGGTATGTGGTAGCTATTTGTAGTGGTAGTGACGGCTATTGGTAGTGGTAATGATAGTGGTAGTGGCGGTGAAGCCGTTTTTGGCTGCTGGAAAATTTTTCGCTCTTAATTTTTTTTTCTTCTCTGATTCTCAGTGTGTTTGATTTCGCTTTGGTTGCTGGTATTTTTTTTTGTTAGTGATGAGAGGGATTGGGTGGAAATTGGTTGCAAGAAATTTGAAAAAAAAAACCAATGCCGATAGAAGGGAATGGATGAAAACAAACCAAAGAAACAGAGACCCAAAATAAATGGATGTGAATCAATGGTTTTTGAAAAATTACTATCTGTCTATTTTCTGGGTTAGATAATGCTGCATATGAATTGACTTGACTTGTATCGTAAAAGCATTAACAATATTCTCTATCGTTTCCTGGGGTGGGTTTTTTTTAAAAGGTCACGTCCGCGTTAACAAAACCGATAAGTATGCAAATTTGGTTCCTTGGGAACATATGGGATTGTGATGCGGTTGACAGTCTTCCAGAGTGTAATATCCAGGATATTCATTCACACACACATACACCCTCTCCTTTGCTATTCCTTTATCTCATTTATCCAATTGTAAGATGAAATAGGGGGGAAGAAGGTAGTGGAATCATAAAAAAAAAACAAAATAAAAGGAATTTCTTGACAAATTATCAAAGTATCCTAGGAAACGTTTGTTGGTAAATTCGGGGGGGGGGAGAGAGAGGAGGAGGAAAATGAACCTGATAAGAAATCACGATACTACATCAACAACTACTTGTTATGAAATCTTCACGAGACAAAGTTTAGAGTTGGAAGGGAGACGTAAGAATACGGAATAAATATTCAACAACTATTCCGAATAACCCCATGATTACTTAAACATGGGAATAAAAGGAACCTACCTTAGTCTCATGATCTGGAGTAAATTTGCAAGCAAGAGAATATTATTGTCATAGATAAAAAAAAGTGGTGTTACATGATTCGTTTCTCCACACGGAACGAATCTAAAACAAAACAATACATCACAATACAATACAATACCATGGGTATATACCATTAAGTGAGGTATTATTTTTTTTTGGGTAGCAGGGGGGGAATTTGTTGTGGGCGGAAGATGATGAGAGGTCACTTATGTAATATCCCAAAAATTGCCTCATTGAAATTAGAGAGACCCAAACACACACAATACTTATCAACTTTGGTATACACACGCCCGCGATAATCGATCACGTTTCTTTTTCTTTCTTTAATCTGATTTACTCCAGGTTTTGGAGGTTTTAATTTTTTTGTTGATAGTATATACGATATTGGAGTCAATAAATTTCAAAATTTTCAAAGAATTGAATCATCAATAAATAAAAAAACACGAACCCTTATACATTTAGGTTGAAATAAAAAAAAAAGAAAAGAAAAGAAACGACTAAAAGAGGATGTATCGAAGTTGTTGGTTGTAGTTTGTTCCTCCTGTTCCTGTTCTTAGCGAGTTAAAATTAGTGGAGAGATTTTTTTTTTTGGATGATCACACGACTGAGTTATTTAGGGGGGAGATAATTTATCATGCAACATCAATAGCAAACGGCAGCAGCTTTTTCTCTTTCTCCCTCCAGCAAATAGAACGAGAAAAAAGGGCATACAGAAAAAAAAAATTGTTGTTCGTACGACTGCAAGAACAAGATCTCCTCCTCCTCTTCCTTTCCTAAAATAAATCCCAAAAAGTATAAATAGACATCTAAATTTCCTATACCGATTTTATTTTTGCTTTCTTCTTTTTTCTTTATTACTACATTACTCAATCAATCAATCGATTAATATTATTATTAGATTACTTACAAAGTATTTCAAATCCACTCAATTGCTGCTTTTAATTAATTAATTAAATTTTTTTTTGTGTGTTTGGTGTACTACCTTTTATTTTTGCAACCAATTTTATTAACTTATATTCACAAATATATATCCACGTTGGATTATACGGTAATATAACTTTAACTTAAAAACCCAAGAAACAACCCAAATAACTTAACACTACAATCATGGCGGGAAAGAAAAAGTCTAAGTCTGAAAATGTTCCATTAGATTTAGAAAATATTAAACCATTAGAAAAATTACAAGCTGTTCCAAAAGCTAGATCATCTTCAATTACATCAATTGAATCAACTGATGAACCAGGTACAATGAAGCAAATTTTATTACCACCTACAATTCGAGAATTTGATGAATTGGAACAATTTGAAGCTTTTGTTCGTGATGAAACTTGGGATAATGAATTTGATTATTTCCATGGGAGATTATCTTATTATCCTCCATTTGTTATGAAGACATGTCATGATAATGTTGAAAAAATTAAACCAACTGTAAATAAAAATTCAAAAAAATTTAGACGTGATTTACAACATCATATTCAAAAACATTTAATTAAAGATTTGGAAAAATGTTGTGGTTATGAATTGAGTTTTGGTAAAGGTGAAATAGTTGAAACCGATAAAAAATTAACTTGGAAATTTAAGGATGAAACTGATCATGGTTTCAGTAAAGAAGAAGAAGATTTGTATGATAGACATTGGAGATTAGAATTGGATGTTTCATGTACCAATGAATCCGCTATGGTTGATATTGATTATAAATCAATTCCTATGTAATAGCAGCCAAAAAAAAAAATAGGGGGTTGATCCAACTTATTTGATTCTTTTTCTTTTTCTTCTTTATATGCTTTATTTTTTGCTATTTATTTTTCCCACAACCCTATTACGTATTAGCTATATTATGCTATCGATGATGAAATGATCTTTTTTACGCTATGTTTTCTTACATAATTATTATTTTTTTTTATATAATGTTTTACGAATTGATGAAAGAAGAAAAGAATTTTCTTGATGAAAATATAAATGATGTTTTATTTTGAATATGTTTATTGTTTATTTAATGATGTCTTTATTTATATGTGTGTACACACCAACATACCCGGTTGTGTATTCTGCACATAACATATATATACATAGATAGACAAATTTACATAGATATATACATATAAATATACGTCAAGTTTTGCTCTATTATTTATGTTCTAGCTAGACGATCATATTGAGGACTTGTATAATCATAAGTATTTTTATAATTATCAATTCTGTTCAGTAGAAATTCTGCCAACTCTTCCAATTCCAGAATTAAAACCGTAGTTGAAACTCCATCCATAGTTGTGGAACTCATTAAACTTGGTAATAGTACAATTAATCTTAATAAATGTTCCACTCCATATACTTTACTTTGTAAACATTCAGGATTAACAGTATTTTCTTTCAAAAAATTCAAATATTGTAAATTTTCAAATTTATACAACAAAATTAAACTTAATGATTTATTAAAATAAGTTTCTAATCCATTTAATATTTCAAGTAATTTTGAAAGTTGACTGCTAGATAATTTTTTGGTCCGATATGATTTATAATCTTGTAATATTTGATAAATGGTATATTTACTTGGTAATGAAATTAATTTTCTATCTTTGGCAACATTTTCCCAATCATTTACCAATAATGTTTTCAATTCATCAGGTATTGTCAAATTTACTGATCGACGAGACCCTGTAGTTGATGGTTTTTTAACTGTACCAGTTTTTTGTTTCTTAGTTGGATGATTACTACTACCATTGCTGTTGTTGTGGTTGTGGTTATTGGTATTATTATGTGCCAGTCTTCTTGATTCACGTTTTGTTCCAGATGGGGTAGAAGCTCTGGCTGATGGTGATGTTGATGTTGATGTTGATGTTGATGTTGATGTTGTTGTTGTTGTTTTTGTAGGTGACATAGATCCAATAGGGGCTTTCTTTTTTCTTGTCAATTGATCCAATTCCAATTTCTTAAACTTATTTTCATCATTAAATTCCATTATTCTATCTATACCTACCCATTCATCCCATTTAGCATTCCAACCTTGATAATGTAGATAATAACAATTTTGATTTTGCCATTTTGCTTTATCAAATCGAGGTTCATTTATTTCAATTGTTTCCTTTTGTTGATCATGATTTAATATAAATGATTCATTTCCTTTTTTTAATTTCAATATCTTGGCTTCATAAATTAAGGGCCCATGGTAGGCGTATACTATTTGGTTTGGTTTGTACTCCACCATTATTGTCTTATTGTTTATAAAATGTTGTAAAGTGTTGGTTGTAAAGAAAAGAAATGAAAATGAAAAAAAAAAAAATTAAAATAAAAAATTAAGCACTCCTTTTGTCACTTTTAAATAAGCCTCTAATTATTACTGGGTTGAATTTAATTACAGTTGTTTGATGTAAGTAGTGAGTAATGAGTTGTGTATGTAACTGAGTTGTCTTATGTTGTGTTGTGGTTTGATTTGGCTTGGGGTTTTTTTCTTTCTTTCTCTATTCTCCTTATAATTAAAAAAAGCAAAATTTCCTGTATCTAACCCCAAAGAGAAGAAAAGAAAAAAAAAAAATTTAGCAAATTCAGAGAAAGCAAAAAAAAAGAGAAAACTCTCATGTTATTTTTTTTTTTTTGCTCATTGTTTTAACCGCAGGAGCACTCACACTTTTGCTCAGAAAACAACGTCAATTCTGACTCTCTCTTTCTCTCACTCACTCTTTTTTTATTTATTTTTTTATTTATTTATTTATTTATCTCCACCACATCATTCTACTGTAACAACAACCACGTATCATTCGACACAGAAGAAGAGAAAGTAATCAAACGGGGTTTTAAGATTCAAAAAGGGCCAAAAAAAAGAAGACATAGACTAATTAATTTTTTTATTTATTAAATCCACAAATGCAATGTCATCATCGAATAATAGTATAGTTGGAGTTCATTATAAGGTTGGAAAGAAGATTGGTGAAGGTTCGTTTGGGATTATCTTTGAAGGTATTAATATATTAAACAATCAACAAGTGGCAATCAAATTCGAACCAAGGAAATGTGAAGCTCCTCAATTACGAGATGAATATAGAGCTTATAGAATATTGAATGGTACACAAGGGATTCCTCAGGCGTATTTTTTTGGTCAAGAAGGGGTCCATTCAATTTTAATTATTGATTTATTGGGACCATCATTAGAAGATTTATTTGATTGGTGTAATAGGAAATTTTCTGTCAAGACTGTAATTCAAGTGGCCAAACAAATGATTGAACGAGTACAATCTATTCATGAACATAATTTAATTTATCGCGATATTAAACCCGACAATTTTTTAATTGGGAAACCCGATACCGCAGAAGCAAATCAAGTTTATATTGTGGATTTTGGCATGGCAAAACAGTATAGAGATCCAAAAACAAAAGTTCATATACCTTATCGGGAGAAAAAAGCATTAAGTGGAACAGCAAGATATATGTCAATTAATACCCATTTAGGACGAGAACAACTGAGACGAGATGATTTGGAAAGTTTAGGACATGTGTTTATGTATTTTTTACGGGGTTCATTACCATGGCAAGGATTAAAAGCACCAACTAATAAACAAAAATATGAAAAAATTGGGATGAAGAAACAAACAACTTCAATTAATGAATTATGTTATGGTTTTCCAATTCAATTTGCTCAATATTTAACTTATGTTCGGAATTTAAAGTTTGATGAAACACCAGATTATAAATATTTAATTAATCTAATGGATAAAGCTCTGATTTCAATTAGTGTGGAAGCAGATGGTCATTTTGATTGGATGGATTTAAATGGAGGTAGAGGATGGGATGCTGCATTGAATAAAAAAGCTAATTTACATGGTTATGGTAATCCACATCCACCTGCTCATTATCGAAAACAACAACAACAGCAGCAACAACAACAACAATTACACAATTCACAAAATCAAAATCAACCTTTGCTAGGTAGAAATCATTCTCGAAACAATTCATTAAATTCACCTAGAAATAATAATAGATTTGGTTATCAATCGATACAACAACAACAACAACAACAACAACAAAATCAACAACTGCAAAATCAACAGGATCAACGAAATTCACAATTTTTAAATAACAATAGCAGGCTCTCGCAACAACAACAGCAGCAGCAGCAACAACAATATTTACAAAATGGTATGATGCCAGTAAGGGACAATGAAGATTTGCATTCAGATACGTCAAGTTTTAATAGAAAAAAGAATAGAAGTTGTTTAGCTTGGATATTTTGTTGTTGTTATTAAGCTGGTTGTTATAGCTAGTTGTGTTTGTTGACATCTACAGTTCTATTTTTTTTATTGTTATTATTCTTATTATTATTCTTCAATTCATCATTTATCATTTATCATTTATCAATTTCATCAATTATCAATTATCACTTATATTATTCATTATCATTATATATTTTGACACCCACACACACCACACACATACATACATAAACCTGTATATTAACTATAATATTCAAAACTTAACAAACTCCAAAAAAAAAAAAATTCAATTAAAATTTAAATATATAAATATTTATATATATTTATACATACATAATATAATAAGAATAAGAATAATAATCACAATAACACTCACTATATAAATTGTTTCTCTCGTTTTAGTATTTCTCTTCACAATCTTTTATTTATTCAGTAACACTATTCATTCTTGACCGATCACCAGTATTTTTCATCTCTGCATCTTCACCCATTGAACCAACACTCATTGACCGATCAACTCTAAATTGTCCTTTATCTTGATCCTTTTGTTGTTCTTGTTGTTTTTGTTCTTGTTGATGTTGTTGATATTGTTGTTGATCTTTTCTTGGTAACCAATAATTATTATTACTTGTACTACTGGTATAACTATAAAATTTCCCTGTATTCACTTGGGAAGCACCACTATAATGTGGAGTTGATTTACCTCCATGCATTTTAGTTCCAAGTTTAGTAAAAAAATTATCAAATAAATCTGGCATTTTTGAAAGGAAGGGGAAAGGTAATATATCAATTAGTAGATCCAATGATGGAGTTTCTAGAATAAATAAGAAAGAAAGAAAGAATATAAAAATGAAGTAATTTGATAGATATATATATATTACCCTCTTTATATAGTCAATGATTATGAAGTGAGTGGAATATGTATATATGTATATATGTAAGATATAAAAACAAGGGATGAAAAATATAATATAACCAATAGAATAAAGCATGATTATATTACTAATGTTACAAATATTTATAATAGAGGGGATAGAAATTGATATAGCCAGACCCATACAGAGACCGATATAGATAGAGAGAGAGAGAGAGAGAAGGAGAACGGAGAAGGAGAGAGAAGGGGAGAGCCGTACTGTACATAATTGTAAAGAGAAGGAAAAACGGGGATATATTGTTATCCCCGCATCTACTACCACTACCACTACCACTACCACTACCACCACTTCTACCATAACCATCGCGCCACCACCATTGCCACCACCACAAGTACTAATAATCATAACCAATAGTTAGGTAATACATTTACATGAACAATAAGTATCATGCATTTTGGGAAGGTGAGACTTAAGAAAAAAAAGATAAAATGAGGAGAAGTGGCGAAAAAAAGGAAAACGCAAAATTACAACAGGAGAAGAAAAGAAGGAAAGAAGTAAATATTGAATGTTGTATATATATTTGAACTAATGTATGTGTCTGTGAGATTACTTGATATCATGCATGAGTTACAAAGTTTCAAACTTATTATCCACTGATGTATGTATGAACTATTTCAAGGAGGTTGTAAAATGTTTTCAAGTAGTTTGTTTTTCATCGAGGGGAATAAATTTACTCCAACTTTCTCTCTCCCCCAACTTCCAATTATTACTTTTCGTTATTCTCTCGATGTTGTTTGTTCTTTCTCGAAGGAGGTGGGGTTTGCGAGGGGCATTATAACTTATTCCACTTGAGATACCTAAAAGGTCTCATCAACTTACTTATTTAGTTAGTTTGATTTAATTATCTACTATTTTATCACATCATTATCTCATTTAATAGATAGTTACATGTTAATTACTGTTGTCCGTATTGTCGAAAGTTCTGATTCCATTTGTCCTCTTTTCAATTGTTTTCTCTCTCTCTAATTTTTTTTTTTTTGCAACCAGTTTTCGCATGATCATTCTCATATAGGAAATTATACCCATAATCACGTGACAGACAAACAAATTTAAATACACATACATTAATCACCATTTAGAAAACACATACACACATACACACATATAACACATATTGATAATTTCATTTAATTTGGTTTTTTAATTTATAAGAAATCATGTTTAAATGCATCTTTTGCATTTTCTGTAATAATATTTCCATGACACATAACAATTGTATTAAAATCCCAAGAATAAATAGCTTCTAATCCAGCTTTACTTTCTTTAATATTAACAAATTTTCTAAATAAAAATCTTCCAATTTTTGAATACGGTTGCATATATCTTGTTAAAAACGACCAACCTGAATGAGGATTAAACCCCAATGGGTAACCCAAAGGAGGAGAATATTGTTCCAATGTTGTAGTTCCTTGAACTGTACCTGGTACACCTAAATTAAATAATAAATCCGCCTCAAATAAAATTTTCGACTCTTGGTTAAATACAATCAATTCTTGATTTGCATGATAAGGTAAATAAACAAATTGAAAATTATCCACAATTAAATCATCATTAATTAATGATTTTAATTCTGATCCTTTGAGGATTTTATTTCCTAATGATTTAGTAAATTTATAATCAATTGGGATATTTTCAATCCCTTCCATTCCGATAATTTTACAATTTGGGAATTTTTCTTGATATTTTTTCCCAGCTAAATTATGTTCTCGATCTGGAATTATAACATAATCAATATTTAATTGGGATTCTTGAGAAATTCCGGTGAATTTTAATATGGTATCAATTACTTGGGGGGTATAAGGTAATGGTGACCATAAAATAATTTTATCTTTTGTACCTGTACCTGTACCTGTACCTGAATCAGATTGTGGTTGTGAGTTTGTTTTAGATTGAGGAAATTTAAAAATTGCCATACGAGCTCCAAAATTAAATTTATCAACTCGTGAAAATGCAGTTGATGCTAATTGAATATTCTCTGTAAGAGTCTTGGTTACGATTTTGAAATTTTCTGGATATCCCATTATGATGAAATTAATTGATAGTTGTAATAGTTGTTTATATTAATGATGATATTAATCTTCTATTTATTTATATTTTTTTTTTTTTGGGAAGAAGGGAAATTCTAATTCCTTTTTATAGTATTGTTGTTATTATTATTATTTTTGTGTATTATATTTGATCGCTAATAGAGAGATGGGCTTTTTTGAAAGAACAATCTAGTTCTCAACTTTCCTTAGAAATTAATATATTACTATTACTATTGTGTGATGATGATCACGGTGGTGAGTGGAAGCGGCGGTGGTGGTTTGTTTTGTCATACTGGAGATAACAATTCCCTTCTTTCTTTTTTTTGTGTGTGATTAAATTTCTCACCCGCAATTGTATGATTAATTCCGGCCGAATAATAATAATAGTTCGTTCTAGCCTCGTATAGGAAAAATTAAATACTATCATTGTCATCGCCATTAAATACTAAAAAAGAAAGAAAAGAGCAACTTTGTATTAGTTTTTTGGTTTTTTTCATGTGTATTAATAATGTTGATATTTATTCTAGAGCGTATTTATTTTTTTTTTTTTTATCTTTAAAATTCAATTTAAAACTGTGTATACTATATAGAAGGCATCATCTCGTTCTCTTCTAAAATTTCAATTTTTCAATTTTCAATTTTTCACATCTTAAAAAGAATTAATAACTATAATTATAATTATTATTATAATTATTATTATATAAAAAAGATTATAT
The DNA here is from genome assembly GCA_030557875.1 of Candida neerlandica. NCBI lineage: Eukaryota > Fungi > Ascomycota > Pichiomycetes > Serinales > Debaryomycetaceae > Candida > Candida neerlandica. Next base: position 56,844 of record JANIWD010000068.1, on the reverse strand, counting down.
GATAAGATAAGATAACCAGTATTCTTACTTTTATTACATGGTTTTTTTTTTGTCTTTTTTAAACAATTTCTAAATCATATAAAACAAAAGGTTCATAATCTGTATCAACCAAAGAAGCATATTCATGTAAATTAGTGGAATTATTATTATTACTGGAATATCCATCACCTCCAAGATAACCAAATTTTTGTACCAATTCTTTTTTTGCTTTTGAAACATTTTTTAAATTATTACCTTCAAATTTAATTAAATAATTATCAAATTGAGGTGGTAAACCATATCTTAAAACCGCTTCAACATAAGTTCTAATTACTTTAATATGAAACCAATTAGAAACAATATCCAGATATGCTGTTTTACTTAATCTAATTAAATCATTTTTTAATTTTAATTCAGTTGCTTGAGTTAAATCAAATTCTTTTCTTAAATTATTTAAAACTTCTTCATTATAAGTAAAATCAGTTCTTGGATGCCATCTATGTTCTCTGGCATTTGTAATAAATTCTTGTTGAAATTTTTTAAATAATGTAACTCCAATTAAAGTAAATTCTTGATCTTTAGCAATTTCTTCAGCTGATCTTGGAATAACAAATTGAGTTAAAGTTTCATAATTTTTATAAAATTCAGATACTAAATTATTTGGTACGGCAATTAATAATGTTGTTAAATGTTCAGAATTTAAAACAAATTGTTCAGGTCTAACAATTTCATGTAATGATTTAATTGATAAATCACCATTTTTTTTTCTATCGGCAGCTAAAAAATTTGATTTAGCAGTTTGATAATTTTGAAAACTTGATCTAACATCATTATCTAAAGTAATTGCTTCATTGGAAATTATTTTAACTAATTCTTGAATTGGTTTATCTAATCTATATTTAGAACTATTCCATTGAAAATTTTGAATATAATCAAAAATTGATCTTGATTGAACAATTCTTGAAGTATTGGTAGTATTATGTTTTGAATTTTTGGATGAAGGTTCAATAATTGAATTTAAAATTTCAATAACTTTTGAAACTGAACTTCCTAATTGTTGATCTATTTTAGTCAATTCTTCACTTTCTTGAACTAATGAATCCAATGTACCACTTTGAAAATCAGGAATTCTTAAATTATATAATGGTTGTTTACCATTATTTAATGATTGTTCTAACCATTCATGAGCATTGGTTGATTGAGGTAATGAAAGAATTAAATAATCAGCAATTGCTTGTGAAGGAGAAGAGGAGGAGGAGGATGACATGATACTTCTTTAATAATGAACAGAATTCTAATGATAATAATAGCAATAATAAATTATTTAGAATTGATTATGGAGTAATGGTGGTTGGGTGAGTGGTTAGAGGTATTGGTGGTGGTGAGAGACGAAATTTTTAATTTAATTTAATTTTTTTTTGTTCTCTCTTAATCTCTTTCAATGTTGTCCGCCAACACACAACACACACAACAACAGTTGACAGTTCTAAGATTAATTAATTTAATTAAATTATGTTATTTCTTTTTTTCCCTTGATGTGGTAGCGCAGGAGAACGCGAGCGAGAGATTATGTAATAATATACACGACTTCAATTTATAATGAGAATTATTCATATTCAATAATACCCTTAAAGATCAATTCATGGTATAAATAAGGCAAAAAGGGAAGGGGGAAGAGGGATTTGTTATTATGTTTATATATATATTAGATTATGTAGTTGAATAAGTGTAATGTAAAAAATAATTTTCAACCTAACCAATTGGTAGTTTTCTTCTTCATTTTTTATCATTAAAAGATCATCACGAAACACAATCAAATATATATGTAAAAAAAAATACACATTCCATCGCAACTCTTCTGCAGGGAAAGTAAAGGAAGAGAGAAAAAAAAAAATTTAAAAGACGAAATATTTTCAAATTTTTAATATATATGTATTAATCAACATAGAATATCATTAATAATTACATAAATAAATTCATATCATGAGTAATTCCTTAGAAGTATGTATATTATTTTTATTGTTTGATTAACCCATATACTAATAATCTATATGATATGTGAATTACTAACAATTTTTTTTTTTTTTTTTTATTAGGAACGTCTAAAAACTCATTCATCTGCATTTGATGGATTATTATCATTAATCCCTGCCAAATATTATTATGATGATGCAACTCAAGATCAATGGCAACAAAAGAAAAAGTCAAAACAAGAACTTAAACAAAATAAACGAGCCAAATTAAATCCTGAAAATAAACTGAATGCAAATGAATATTTAAATTCTCATGCAAGTGCAAAAGATGTGATGGATAATAAAGCAAAATCAGCTCAACTGGTTAAATTACCTAAAAAACTTCCAAAACCAATTACTGAAGAAGAAAGTGAAGATGATGAAGATGATGTTGAAATACCTGACATGGATGTAAGTGATGAAGAAGAAAAAGATGAAGAAGAAGATAAGAGAGAAGATGATGAAGATGATGATGAACTTTTGAAAGATGAAGGAGGATTAATATTCGATGATGATGGTAATGAAGTTGAATTAGAAGGAACTTACAAAAAACAAGAAATCATTGATAAAAAGAATAAGAAGAATGATAGTAGTAGTAGTAGTAATAAGAAGGAATTATCAGAAGATGAAAAACTTAAAAAACAAGAAAATTTGAAGAAGTTAAGGGAAAAATTGGAATCTAAAATTAATAATTTAAGAGAAAAGAGAAGAGCTATTGGAAGTAAAACCCCTGGAGCTCCAAAATCTCGTGATCAAATCTTGGCTGATCGTCAAAAGAGGGAAGAATTAAAGAAACAACAAAAAAGAAAGCATGATGAACTTGAAGATTCCGATGATGAAGATGAAGATGATAATTCTGATGATTCTGATATTGAATCCGATGTTGAACAAGATCAAGATCAAGATAAATCAGTTTTATTTGGTAATATTGTATTTAATGATGGATCTCAAATTACATCTGATTTAACTAAAATTCGTAATTCAGCTGATAAGAAGAAACAAAAAGGACCAGCAAATAATGATATTAAAGCCCATTTAAATAAATTAGAAAAAAAGAAAAAGAAATTAGCCTCCATGAGTGTTGAAGATCAAGAAAAACAAAGAGAAAAAGATAAATGGCAACGAGTTATGGCTCAAGCAGAAGGAATTAAAGTTAAAGATGATGAAAAATTATTAAAAAAAGCTTTAAAACGTAAAGAAAAGAAGAAATTAAAGAGTGAAATTGAATGGAGAGATCGTAAACAAGTTGTTAAAGATACTGTTGCTGCTAGAGCTAAAAGAAGAGAAGAAAATTTAAAAGCAAGAAGGGAAAATAAAGGTAAAAAACATCAACCAAGATTAAAGAAATTTACTGGTACAGTTAATAAAGCCCAAATTAAGAAGAAAAGAGCAGGATTTGAAGGAAGTGCAAAAGTTAAATCAAAAAAGAAGTAAATACAATAAGTAGATAAGTAGATAGGATTAAAAAAAAATGTAATATAGTTATAACAATATCAAAATATCAATATCAATAGCATAAAGAATCAAGAATCAAGAATCAAGAATCAAGAATCAAGAATCAAGAATCAAGAATCAAGAATATTGGTGCAAAAGTAAATTCCGTTAATCATTTCAATATTAAACAAAAACCGTTTCAAGTAGAGTAAGAGCAATAGTTGCAGTTGCAATTATTTGGTGCTGGCGCAAGTTGGTCTTTTTTTTTTCCGCTGTTGCTGTTACTGCTCCTGTTGTTGCTGTTGCTGCTATCTCCTTATATACTTCCACCCTGTCTTATTTTTCTTCTTCTCCTTCTCCTTCGTATGATGTATGATGCGCTATGTGTGGTTGCGCTGTGGTTGCGGATTTCAAAAATTTTCACTTTCAAATTTCAACTTTCAACTTTTTTTTTTTTTATTCTCTCCTTTCCTTTCCTTTCCTTTTCTTTTCTTTCTTTCTTTTTGTTCATAAATTTGCCATTTAATTGTTTTTATATCAACTAATTATTATTCAATCATGTCTTATCAAGATCAAGCTAAAAGATATTTATCTCAAATTGATAAAGTATGTTAATCTCAATAAATATATCTATACATATTGTTTAGTTGTACACTCCTTTTTTTTTTTTACTTCCGGTGTACCCTCCCTACAACACAACTTAAACAATTTTCCACCCTCCTCCTTCGTACAATTTAACTAACATTCTTTTTAATTATAGTCTTCCAAAAATTGTTCTGTTTTGAACCAATTTGAATCTAGAACTGGATTACCAAGATCATATGCTGTTCTTGGAGCTGCTGGTTTTTATTTCTTGTTGATTATTTTCAATTTTGGTGGCATTGGTCAATTGTTATCCAACGTTGCCGGATTTGTTATTCCAGGTTATTATTCCCTTGTTGCTTTAAAAACTGTCAGAACTGATGATGATACTCAATTATTAACTTATTGGGTTGTTTTTGCTTTTATTAATGTCATTGAATTTTGGTCAAAAACTATCTTATATTGGGTTCCATTTTATTTTATTTTAAAAACTATTTTCCTTATTTATTTATCTGCTTTTGGTGGTTCAACAATTATTTATAACACCATTATTAAACCCCTTTCCGATAAATATATTCAAGTTGATAATGTTGCTCCAATTTCAAGCAAAATTCAAGAAACTGCTGAAGGTGTTTCCACTGCTCTTCACAATTAAAGTTGAATCGAGAAGTTGGTAATATTACTACTATTTGCCTTCATTATTAGGTTTCTTTTGAATTCTTGATTCTTTTTCTCTTATTTTCTTGATACTATATATATATATATATTTAGTCTTCTTTGTATTATATATTATTTAATTAGTGTTTATTGAAATTGAAACTAAAATAAAGCAAATATATATATATATTAACATATCTATCTATCATGTAATTAATTAAAGCAAATTGATACGATACGATCATCAAAATTTGCCTATCGTGTGATGGTTATCACGATTTTTTTCTTTTTTTTTCTATTTTTTTTGCTTACTATTCCACGTATAAACATTCGACATCTTCCAATCCTGTTAAAGCAAGCAATTTCATTCTCTGATGTTTTGTGAAACTTTTCTTAAAGATAAATTTCTGCAATTTTTCATTCCAATTTAATTTCTTATAATATGGTGTTAAATTTGCAATTGTGGGATAAATTTTTAATTCGATTGTTTTCCCAGCCCCAACTGAACAGGAATACATAATTGACATACTTGATAATAAATCAAATTCCGGGGATAATCTTCCACCGGTTAATAATCCAATAACAAAATAAAATCCGGTATATAAACTTAAGGTGACGTCATATTCAAAAGCTAATTTTTTTAAAATTGACCAAGTATAAGCAATTTCACCAAAAGCATGGGGATTATTTATGGTTTCATGAATTAAAACTGTGATTCCATTCTTATCTATTTCGGTGGTTAAATCTTCAATATAAAATTCTATCCAATGTAAAGGAACTCCATATGAATCTTTGGTAATAATAACATCATCATCATCACCGCCACCATAGTATTCATCATCAGGGACAGGAATCAAGTATGTATTTGAATCGGTTAATTGAATAATTATTTGTGTAGAATTTTTATTTTTGATAAAAATTTGTTGTAAATGTGGTTGTAAAATTTCTTTATTAGAATATATTAATAATTGTGGTAGAGGAGATTGGAATGATTTATCTAATGTGGGTAGTGTTAATAAATCACAATTTATATTCACCAACAACAATTGCAATAACGATAAGATTAGTGTTATTTCATTCATTCATGAAAGTTAAAGATGAAGAACAGATTATTTGATTAATTGGTTGATTGATCCATAGATTGAATATTATTATTATTTTTTATAAGAATTGCAGCATTTGATTAGAGAAAAAAAGATCGCGAGCAATATATTAATTATAATAATAATAATAATAATAATAATAAACCCTCGGAGATTTATATTTGATGAGGGTGGAAGGGATGATAAGTATCCAATCTAGAGTAATATCTTATATTTTTGTTCTATCGTAGTATTGAAGGTTTGATTTACGATTCTAAATTACATACACACATTAATAAATGAATAAATTAACGATAGTCAAATAGTTGTGTATAGAACTGTAGAGATGTGACACGGTGGGACAAAATCATTTATTCAATTTGTTACACCAGCCCAAATGAAAAAAAAAAATTGTTTTGTGTTTTCGCGTTCCTTCTATGAAGAGAAATGTCGTGTAATATTGTAAGAATGTAAGATGGTTTGATATTGTGAAATTATGAAATTGTGATTCCAACCAACCATAGTTTTCAAAAGCCATGGGTATTTGGAATTCAATACCATTAACACACCAGTTTAATTAGTGGTTTGAAATTTTTTTTTAAATGTAGTACATCATTGTAGATTTTTTTTTTTTACATTCTATTATTATGTATATTATAAATCATTCACCTTATACACAAACATAGAGAGAGAAAGCAACCAAAGTGTCATTTGGAAGAGTAAGAGTGGTGATGTCATTAAAGAAGGAGAAGGAGAACAAAAAATATGTTTTATTGTTTCTTTATTTATTATTTGCAGTTCATAACCTTGTTAATGAAACAGTTGATACGGCTGGGAAGCCAGCGAGGGGGGCTATGAGTGATCACTAAATCACGCACACTCTTTTCTTTTTTCTTTTGGTTCTTTTGGTTCTTGGCTTAAGGTACACACACAAACACAAACATAAACACATTTAACAACAGCAAAAGTAAATCGAGATGTAGCAATAGAAATAGCAATAGAGCAATAGCAATAGTAATTCCAATTGAATTTCATGTCAATCTCATGTCAATTCATCTTTGGTTTGCTTTGCGTTTCAAGTCACAAGAATAGTACTTGTGACAAGGGTAACAACCAAATTTAAATATATTCATATTCATATATACTTTACTCTGCTTGATACTGTGTAGACATGCAAGAGAGAGAGAGAGAGAGAGAGACAGAGTGCATGTATATGTATGATTGTGATTGTCAACCAATGTGAGTATTAATATGTCGATGTGTAAATATGTGTGTGAGTGAGAATGATTATCTAGTTAAATTGACCCTTACTTGCTAACTACTAGATTTATTCAGTATTATATTGTTTGTTTCTAATGGAAATTTCAGCAACTATAATTATAAGGAGAGTAAGGAGAAGGAGAATAAGATGTCGTTGTTTAGTTACATAGAGATAGATAGTTCCATAAATACAGCAACTTTATTCATTTATTGATAAAGTAAAATAAAATAAAAATAAATCGACAATTTTTTATCATTATACTAACAATGTTAAAACTTAAGTTTGCTATAAAGAGTTTTATTGTTCCTAGGTGGTCTTGCTTTTCCTTCTCCACCACACATGTGATAACCCAAAAATAATTCCTTTCTTTCTCGAGTTGGTAGAATTTGATGCGCAATTGGTTGTGAATGCTGTTGTTACTGTTGTCTCCTACATTCTGTAATATATATATTTGGTTACATGCAACACTGTAAGATGTGGTCATGATGAAACGCAGTTAGTTAGTGATGTTGAAGAGAGGCTTGGGCTTAACAGAATAAAATTAATTCTTTTCCTCCCTTTGTTTCGTTTGGCTTTCTTTCTCTTTCTTTCTCTCTCGTACAATTTTGTGGTTAAATTCCATCTGCACAATTTCTTAAATGAAAAGAAAAAAAATACTAAATAGAAAAATCTTCGTGTTAAGAAAGCATTTGTTACTCTCTCTTTTACTGTTGTGTCATTATAATATAAAACCAAAACAAATTGACTTCTCTTCGATTCCCTTCTCTTCTCATATTCATCTTATAACACTTTTTTTTTCTCCCTTCCTTCCTTTTAACCAATTGTCATTCCAATTTTTCTCCCGTCAATTATACTGTGTTGCAAGTATTAATATTGCTTATATTTTAAAGAATAAATAAAAAGGATAATTTGTGTTAAAGTTTACGGATACGATAACCGACTCGACTCAATTTTATTCAATTAACTACCCATCAGCCCATTTCATCATAGTTATACTATTAATTTTTTTTGACCAATGGCTGATGATCAATCCGCTCAAAGTACCAATTCTTCGGTATCTCAATTTTTATCCACTTTGATCCCAACTTTGGTCATCTCAGTGGTTTTTGTATTGGCATTTGTCATTATTCGTCAAAAACAAAAGAGAGTTTATGAACCTCGTGCAGTTGTTAAATCCCTTCCTCAAGATTTAAGACCTGAATCTTCTCCTAGTGGTCCTTTTAGTTGGTTAACTACTTTATTACGTAAACCAAGTACTTTTATCATTCAATATGCTTCAACTGATGGTTACTTCTTTTTAAGATTTTTACTTGAATTTTTCTGTGTTTGTATCTTGGGGGTTATCATAACTTGGCCAGTTCTTTTCCCAGTTAATGCTTCCAATGGTAAAAATAATCAACCAGGTTCTAATGTTAAAGGATTTGATATCTTGACTTTCTCCAATATTAGAAATAAATGGAGAACTTTTGCTCATGTCTTCATTTCTTGGCTTTTGTTTGGTGCGGTGATTTTCCTTATCTATCGTGAATTGGTCTATTATATCACTTACCGTCATGCTTTACAAACCACCCCATTATATGATTCATTGTTGAGCTCTAGAACCCTTTTGTTGACCGAAATCAATACAAAATATTTGGATGATGAACAATTGAGAACTTATTTCCCAACTGCTACCAACATTTGGTACGCTAGAGACTATAAAAAATTGGAAAAACAAGTTAAAGAAAGAACAAAATTGGCCAATAAATATGAAGGTACCCTTAATAAGGTTTTAACCAAAGCTGTTAAATTAAGAAATAAAGCCATCAAAAAAGGAAAACCTGTTCCTGAACCGGAAGATGATATCGATAAATACTTGAAGGATGGTAAAAAGAGACCAACTCATAAATTGAAGTTTTTGATTGGTAAAAAAGTTGATACTTTGAATTATGCCCCAGAAAAATTGGGTGAATTGAATAAAGAAATTGGTAAACAACAAACTGAATACCAAACTTATGAACAATTACCTGCCGTTTTCATTGAATTCCCAAGTCAATTGGAATTACAAAAGGCTTACCAAGGTATTCCTTACCAACCTGATTTTAAAGGGGTCAAGTCTGTTATTAATGTTGCTCCAGAAGATGTCATTTGGGAAAACTTGCAAATGACTGCATGGAAAAGAAGAATTCAAAATGTTATTGCCAATACCATTTTAACATTGATGATTATTTTCTGGTGTATCCCAGTTGCTGTTGTTGGTGCCATTTCTAATATTAATGTTTTAACCGATAAGGTCCATTTCTTGAGATTTATTCTTAATATGCCAAAGGTTATTATGGGTGTGATTACTGGTTTACTTCCTGTTGTTGCCTTGGCTGTTTTGATGTCTTTGGTTCCTCCATTTATTAAATGGATGGGTAAACTTTCTGGTCGTTTGACAGTTCAACAAATTGAAGGTTATTGTCAATCTTGGTATTTTGCCTTCCAAGTTGTCAATGTTTTCCTTGCTATGGCTTTGGGTTCTTCAGCTGCCGCTGTTGCTACTCAAATTGTTAAAGAACCAAGTAAGGCTTTACAACAATTATCTGCTAATTTCCCTAAATCCGTCAATTTCTATTATTCTTATTTGTGTCTTCAAGGTTTAACTGTCAGTTCTGGTACTTTACTTCAAATTGTTGCCTTGATTTTATCCCATATTTTAGGTAGAATCTTGGATGGTACCCCAAGAGCTAAATGGAACAGATGGAATACTTTAGGTCAACCAGGTTATTCCACCCTTTATCCTGGATTCCAATTATTAACAGTTATTGCTCTTGCTTATTCTGTTATTGCACCATTGATTTTGGGTTTCACCGCCATTGCTTTCATTTTGTTTTACTTTGCCTACATTTATACATTTGTTTATGTTTTAAAACCAAGTTCCGTTGATGCTAGAGGTTCCAATTATGTTGTTTCCATGTTTCAACTTTTCACTGGTCTTTATTTGGCCCAACTTTGGATCACTGCCATTTTTGTTTTCTCCAAGAATTGGGCTTGTGTTGCCTTAGAAGCAGTTATAATTGTTGTTACTATTATTGCTCATCAATGGATGAAGAGACGTTTCATTCCATTGGTTGATGCAGTTCCAATTTCTGCCCTTAGATATGCCGCTGGTGATGCTGCTTCAGCTTATCCAATGGTTGATCAAGGTTACAGAGAAATTAAACGTGAAGGTGAAAACTATTGGGAAGGTGGTAATCAATTAGGATTAACATCCGATCCAAAAGATCAAGTCTTGCCTGATAAAATTCCACAATCTCAAAGATCATCTAAAGTTGTTGAACCAACCTCTCATCGTCCTCGTCGTGAATCTGATTCTTCAGCTATTGATACTAAAGTTGGTCATGGTGAACTGATTGATAAAGCTCATAGTCCATTTTCCGATGCTAATCAACATGATCCTGAAAAATCCACCGGATTTGTTAATCCAATTAATGCTGCAATTGCAGCTCCAACTGCAGGTGTTTCTTGGTTAACAAGATTTTTCCAACCAAAGAAGGAAACTTTTGATATGGTTAAAAGTATTTTACCTGATTGTTATTTCAATTATATTGAATATAATGAAGATTTCATAAGACATGCATATGATGATCCTGCAGTTATCAATGAAGAACCTCATATTTGGATTGCTAAAGATCCAATGGGATTATCTGAAATTGAAAAGAATAAAGCATTAAAAGAAGGTGTTGATGTTTCTGATGAAAATGCCACTTTTGATGATAAAGGTCAATTGATCTTTACTGGTCCTCCACCTTCTTATGAAGAAGCCATTAGAGTATGATTGTGTTTTTCTTCATAGTTTATTATCTTGTTTTGTCTTATCCCTTTCTCCCCTCCCTGCCTGCATTTTTAATAATAATTATTTATCGTTTTTTTATCGTTATTTTTTTTTTTTACGTAGTTTCTGGGTTCTTGTATTTTAATATATATATATATTTGTATTTGTTATATACAGTCTTTTTTTTTATTATTTAAACTAAAGCGCGAAATTAGATGACACAATTAATTGTACACTTCTTCATTTTATTTGTTTGTGACTATGTACAAATAGTTTTGTCCATATTAGTTTAAACAATTAGGTCAATTGGTTCATAAAAAGAAAAAAACACTGTATATGTATACTCATATTTTTGATATATGCCTGATTTACCAAAAAATCTCTTACTTTTTCATTTTGTTTATTGTTCATTTTTCCTTATTCCTTATTCCTTTTGTTTAATCAAATTCTTTACTTAAAGTATCCCCTGTCCACCATTTAAACCCCAACCCATAACCCCAAGGATCACAAATAAATCTTTTTGGATCCTGAACTCCAACTTGATATAATTCCTCCATTTCTTCATTTGTCAATTCCGGTAATCTAATAATTGATTTAATTCTTTCAAGATTTGAAGATCTTGGTAATGTTGCTCTACCTTGTAAAATATGATACGCATCAACAATTTCATTTTCCGAAACGGAATATTTCTTTGCTAATTGTTTAATTAATGGAATTTTTAAAACTGGAGCACCAAAACTACCAACCGGAGAATAACAAACAATTTTAATCCCATTTTTTTCACAATAATTAACTAAATCTTTTTGAGGTAAATAAGGATGATATTCAATTTGATTAACAACCGGAATATATTTTTTTATATTGGGTAATAATTGACGAAGTTTTGGAATTGAATAATTTGAAATTCCAATTGATTTAACTTTATTTGTTTTATCTAAAATATTTTCCAATTCATTATAAACGGTAATAAATTTCCTACCTAAAATTACATCATCATCATAAATTAAATCCCCTGTTTCATTTTTTGGAATTTTAGGTAATCCAGTTTCTGGATCTCCATGTAAACAAATTGGCCAATGTTGTAAAAATAAATCAACATAATCCAATCCTAAATCTTTTAATGATTCATCAAGGGATTTTTCAGGATTATGCCAATACGTTGGCCAAACTTTTGTGGTTATAAATAAATCTTCCCGTTTAATAATTCCTTCATCAAATATTTCCTTCAAAGCTTCACCAATATATTTTTCTGTTCCATAATACCATGCGGTATCAATATGACGATAGCCGGCTTTAATGGCGGTTTTAACTTGATCTTTAACATCTTTGGGATCTTTAGAAGAAACTGTTCCTAATCCTAATGCAGGAATTGTTAATCCGTTGTTTAATTTAATATCAACTGAAGTTGCTAATTTCATAATTATTATACAATTGGTTTTGTTATTAAGAAAGAAAGTAAAAAAAAAAAAAAATATATGAAAGATAAATAAGGTCCAATCAACAAAGTGATATCAGGATCTGGAGATATTTATATTTTTATATCCTTCCCTATTTTTTCCGCGTCGAGAAATCCCTTATCTTTCCTAACTATGCAAAGTTCCAACATATTATTTTTTCTCTCTATCTTTCTCTCATTCTCTTTATCTTCTTCTTTTCGCTTTGTAATTAATTACTCCGCTCCCTTTTTGGATGGACGGATAAGGTTTGCGTAATTTCAAATGACACGATCGACCGAGAAATACATGGTCCTATTAATTTGTCTCCGCCGTACATGAAAGGGGATTTACACTTACTCTACATGAAATGAGATTAATTCTTCATTTGGAACTGATTATAATATAAACAAAAAAATGGGTAGAATAATAACACACAATAATACTAAAATATCTAGGTATCTTTGGTTGATGGAATCATAGTATAGTAAAATAAATAATAAAAAGCTTAAATCTCAAGATCTCCAACAACATCAACATTTTCTTCTTCTTCTTCATCTTGATCTTCATCATCATCTTCTTCCTCAATTTCATCATCTTCAGCAACATGTTCCATATCATTTGATCCATAATCATCATTCTCATCATATTCTTCTTCATCACCATAATTTATAACTTTGGCATTTTTAGAACCACTTTTGGAATTTTCTGATGTAGAATTGGCATTAACATTGGAATAATGTGATTTACTAATTGCTGCAATATGAATAAAAGTAACTCTCTTTTTCTTTTTATTATAAATGAAATAATAATATGACCACATTGGTTGATATGGATACGTTAAATCTTCAAGTATTGATTCATCTGATGGTTGGAATTGATAAATTTGACAAGGTTCCATATTTGAATTTGAAGGTGGGGAATTATTACTACCATTATTATTGCTATTATTATTACTACTACTAGTAGTATTAGTAGAAAATGATCCATGTCTACTACGAATGGGGCCAGTACCAGTACTAATACCACCCGTTTGTGCAGGTATATATGGAGAAGAATTCTTGGAAGGTAGAACATCCATATAGGAATTTATTATATCCCAAATCCAATTCAAAATATCTTCTTTTTTACCCAACGAAAGTAATACACTATTAAATCTGTTAACCAAATCATCTGCTGAATCAATACGGTAAAAATTCTCTGTTGTTGGTTGTAAATTGGTAAAATCTTGATCTGGGAATGAACTATTTAGAATAGCAATCAAATATGCAAATGTTTTTCTCGTTGTCACGTTCTTTAATGGACCAAAAGGTGATTCATCAATAGCATGTTCATTACTGTCATCAATTGCTTCCCCTTCATGTAATGATTTGGATAATAACGACGTGTTCCCATTGGTGAAACTTCCACTGACAACTGCTTCATTCTTAGGAACGGAATTTTTCCCAAATGTAATGGTATTATTCAGGTTAGCACTGGATCTCCTTCCGATATCACTTAATGAAACCCCACTATGTCTTCTAAAATCCGGAGAACCAGCACTACTTCCAAATATCGAACTTATGGAATCTCTTCTGTCTTTTTCTACCGATCTGGAAAATTGATTATCTTCTATAATTTGATCCAAATGCTTATCAATCGTCTTAAATAATTTTCTATCAGATCCTATGGGTTTAGTGGTGAACAATTCACATCCTCCCTTTATCACCAAATTGTTGTCGGGGGAGTGGAAGTTTAATTCTTGATTTACGAGTTCAAGATCAACTTCATCAATGTACTAAATGTAATAGTTAGCAATAAAGTTCCAGTTTAGTTGATATCCCATCTCCATGTATTAAGTCCATTCACCTTATTGGTGTTGGACAAAGTTCGTTTGATTAGGTCCCATCCAACAACGTTCACACAAAAAAAAACACGTGAGGTTGCAAAGATTCTTTAAGAAAAATAGTAACATACTTTCATGGTGTCAATTCAATTGAGTAGTAGGTAATAGTTTGATTAAAATACAAGTTGGAATACGAGTAGCGTCCTTGTTTCTAATTAAATAATCAATAGTTGAATAGGTCTTGTAATCTTTGTTTATTGCTTCGAATGTGGGAGAAATTTTGGATTTTAATTCGAACTTAATTTTCTCTCTCTCTCTCTCTCTCTTCCGCCCAAACCACTCGTTCTCTTTTTCTTTTTTTGTTTGTTACTTCTGGTGGTACACTTGTGTTTTAACTCGGGCCAGCTGCATTATGCGTAAACCAATTTTCGATCACGAATTCTCCAATTTCTCGCATCATCAAGAACGTGTGTCCCGCACTGCACGACCAATCCAGAACGATACAACCCATTCCACGTTGAGAAGTCAATTTTTGTATTTTTTTAATTGTTACACAAATAAGAATCACTGATATGAAAACCTAGTCTATATTTCTACTAAACCGTGTTTGTGGATCATAAACTGAAACTTCTTAAACCTATTTGAATTGTGATTATTGGAAGAAGATACAACTTTTGCAAATCGTTCTACTTGCCAACCTTTGATTAATGAATTTGATTGATCCGATGTATTTAAGTTAGAATGCGATCTTTTTCCATTAGCATCTGGTGCATTGAATGATTCCAGTGGCTGTGCAACAGGTTCCATTGCTACATCTTTACTTAATTCTTGTTCTGATTTCAATATGGGCTTATAAGTTTTCATCAACATTATCTTATTCTTGATTCTAGCAGCCCATGGATAACCCAAAGTAGGGACAATTCTCTTGGTACCACGATTTCTCAACTTGTGGGATTTATAAATCAAATCTTTCTGTAATTCAAATCTGTCTTCTTCTTCCTTAGTTGCGGTAGCAGCAGTAGTGTTTGAGACGTTTACATTTTCCCCGTTCTTGAATGATACCTTCTGACGTTTACTAGTTCCATTGTCTCGTACCCCAACTTCATCGAAAGACCTCATAAGTTCAATGTCTAATGTTTCTAAATCACTATGATTCAAGCTCACATCTGAATTTGGTAATAATTGATAAATATGACTTCCATCCCAACCAGATGAGATTGCCGTTTGGAAATCCATATTCAAGGGATATTCAAGCTCTTCTTCCAATGCATCAACTGTTGATCCTGTACCTTGATCCAAAGCGTAATCACTTACTTGATTAATAATAACCACGGCAATATTAAACTCTTGTGCTAACCTCGATAAATGTTGGAATAACAGACATATATAGTACAATTTGGCAGTTCTTGAGGCATATTTCGGAGATTTGTTAAATTTCTTCAACTCGTTCAATTGTTTTCTTTTGATTTCTTGAAAGGACTCGTCTTTTAGTAATTCCCCCTCTTGCATTTCTAATTTTTGTTTCAAATAAGTGGAATTCATAATTGAATCTTCTCGTCGAAAATGTTGCGCTATGGAATCTATTACAACCAATTTTGTCTGTCCTTGGTTTTCACGTAGTTTCGCCGGTAGTTGAGTATACAAGATATGATCCTGACTTTCAAGATCATGACAATATATATATGATATCAGTTCCATATCTGAGCTTCGTTTTCTTCCAATAATGTCCTGTAATCTTTTTGTTTCCAAGAATGATTCAGTTGAAATATGAATATTTTCCGATATAGGATATTGCTTACGACAGTTGGCTAGTAGTTGGAATAAGAAATGTGATTTACCACACCCACTGGCTCCAAACACCTCCGTTACTTCCCCTAATGGTATTCCTCCTCCTAATTCATGATCAATATTTGGTAAACCAGTTGTTATGAACTCCGACATAAATAACTGATCAAGTGAACTTGGCTGGACTTCCAAGTCTCGTTCTAGGGCCTTGAAATAACCTTTTAATTCCTTTCGTGATCGATTTAGAAGTCGTCGTAGTTCGGCATACTCATCTGTATTATCATCTTCTGCCTCTTGATATTGTAGTAGATCATTAATAGATTTACCATGTGATTGAAGTAGGGCAGTAAGAAATGGGAAATTTAGGGAGCACAAAAATTTACCGGGTCCAAGTTGTTTATAATCATCCATAGATGTAGAAAAAAAGTGATGGCTTAGTTGGTTAGATTTTGTTGATAGTTTGAATATACTTTACGAAAAAGGTATCTTTATTTAGGTAAAGAAAAATCTACAATGAAATCTTTCTTAGGTTTTTTTCAGACGCGCGGCATACCACCAAATAAAATCGCGTTTCTTATAATAACTACAAACACACTGTCTATAAATACATTCATTCACCACCAAGACTCTTTTGTCTTCTTCTTTTAATTACGTAAAATTTGAAGCAGCTTTTGGAATCATAAAGTCCTTTGACTTGGCCATTTTTACAACGAAACTTGGAACAGACCATCCAAACATCAACCCAACTCCACCATCTTTCCCAATTGGTGTCATAGTTGTATAACTTGTTGGTTTCAGATAAGCTTTCAACTTAACCGAATTATCTCCCACCACTTCATATTGAAGGGTTTTCTCGAAAACTGGTTCTTGATTAAATTTGATGTTCACAATTGAACCTGTACCCAAGGCAATTGCATCACCAGCAGCCACAACATTTGGATATTGTTTTAATCTAAAGTACTCATCGGTTTCGATAAAACCTGCATTATTCAACACTTTTGATGGAAGAAATTCGGTGTTTGGAATTGTACCCAGAGTTTCAATAACCAAATCATATTCTTTCTTACTTCCATTTGGCAAGATAACAACATTTCCCTTAACATTAACCCTTTGATCATTGATAATTTGAACACCAAGATTATTCAATTTACTTGTAGCTCCCGAAGTAGTACTTCTCGAGGAAAATCTAGTCAATGGTCTTGATCCACCAGTATACAAAACAACATCTTTATCATGATAAGCATAAGCTATTTCTCCAGCAGTTTCAACTCCAGTACTACCACCTCCAATCACCGCAATTGATTGCGATTTCTTGATATCAGAAGCAACTTTCTTAATCGTGTTCACGGTGAATTTTTCGTCTTTTGTATTATCAAGTTTGAATACCGGTGATTTAGTTCTCGAACCAGAAGTAATGACTAAATTATCATAATTCAATTGTGTGTTACCAATGAAAACCACTTGTTTATCTAAATCAACATTGGAAACAGAACCTTGGTAAAATTCAGCATTATGAATAGTGCCTTGGGATAATTTTTTAATGGATTCAGGGATTGAAAATACAACTTTGTCAAGTAGTTCAGGTTGGATTAATATTCTTGGTGCAGCTGCATTGAAATAAGCAAATTTACTAGGGGATATTAATGTGATATTTAACTTGGTCGTTGAGGAATTAAGTAAAGTTTTCAAAGCTATAAAACCAGCATAGGAACCACCAATGATGATGACATTTTTTTCGCCTTGGGTCATTTCGTAATTTGTACCTGTTGGAGTTTCTTCTAAAATTCAGTTTTATTAATACCTAAGAAAAGTAAAGGTGAATGGGTCTATTTATATTAAGTGGAGATGAGATGTAACCATTATACAAAGGGATTGAGAGGAATCATATGGTTTGTATTTGTGTGTGGTTACTTTGATTTGAAATCTTAGTAATTGCGGAAAAAAATAATAATAAAGATTGTATCGCGGTGATAATTATACGAAATGTCCGAAACGACAAGCGGATATTATCTCCACACTTGCAAAATACTTCCCGTTTCCCTCAAAGCAGCGAGAGAGAGAAGGATCCAGCTCAAGGAAAACACAAGTGGTTATTAGTTAAGTAATGATTATAACCAATATGGTTCTAAGTCGTTTCTAAGCTACCGGTAGCCCGGGATCGTCATTATTAAATGTAAAAACACTATACACTCTAAAACACTGATTTTTGTTCCGGAACAATAGTCTTAACTTTCCCAGTAGTAATGTACGATTCAACATTTTCAGCAACCCATTCTTCCATCTCTCTGCAAGCTTCTACAGTATGAGTTCCCATATGAGGAAGTGACACAACATTTGGTAATTCGTACAATTCGGGACTGACTTGTGGTTCATTTTCAAAAACATCAGCACCAAAGGCACCAATTTTACCAGATTTGACCAATTCAGGAATAACCTTTTCATCCACAACGGCACCTCTTGCTGTATTCACCAAAATAACACCATCTTTCATCTGACTAATGGCCTCCTTGTTGATAGAATGTCTGGTATGTTCGTTAAGTGGAACACTGATACAGATAACGTCAGCTTGGGAAAACAATTCTTCTTTGGTCACATATTCAGCTCCACCTTCTAATTCCTTATCAAGAGGTTTACGATTGTGGTAGATGATTTTGGAAAATCCAAATGGCTTTAATCTATCTCTGATAGCACGTCCAATTCCACCCATACCTAATATACCAACAACTTTACCTTCAGGGCTATGTCCCAATTTGGCTCCACCACATTTCTTGGCATCCCAACCCCCATTGACTAATATCTGGTGTCCCACTTGGTAATTTCTTAAACAAGTCAATACCAAATAAACAGCAGTAACTGCAGTTGGACCTTCAACTGGGACAGTTACATTTGAGACTTGGATTCCTCTATCAGTAAATGGTTGAACATCAATTTGATCATAACCAGCACCATTATGACTAAGGGATTTCAAACTCTCTGGCATATATTTAGCTAATTCAGCATCAAATCTTCCTGTTTGTTCCACAGATGCATAAGTTCTGGCAATACTGGTGATATCATTGTATTTTGTTTGTAAATCCTTTATGAATTCTTCACGAGTTTGTGATTCACAATCAATCACTTGAGCAATCTTTGCAACTTCGTTCCATTTAGCTTGGGCAAATTCAATTTTACCTAATCTTAAAACTTTTGGTTTAACAGCGGTAGTCATTATATAGTTGTTAATTGATGAATATTAGTATGAAGAAAAGGAAAGGGAAAAAAAAGGGAAGAAGGTCATGGTGGATATAGGTTGATATTTATATCATCTCCTGTCGCCTTCTAAGGTTTTTTTTTTTGGGCAATTGAAAAATTCGTGGGGGATTGATTGATCTGTGTTCGTGGGGGGACGTGGGGGATGTGTATATATTTTTTTTTCCTTGAATCTTATTTCAGTGGAGATCGGAGGAACCATCCGATGGGGCCATCCGAATTGGATATAATAATCGAAATATGGGGTGGGTCCTTATTTACCAAGGTGAACGTAGAGTATATTGTATTTTGATTGGGGGAAATTCTTTTTGGGGGGAATCTAGGGTGCAAGGATAATGTTTTTAAAAGTCCAATAAGGTTGCGCTTGGTGTGGTAGAACGTGGCGTTGAGAACTCAATTATTCATAATGGTTTTTTTTATATATAGTTACCAGTGGAAATGAAAAATTGGGGGGTATCGTAATAACCATTGAAACAAACATTGATTGAACTGGTATATTTTTTGAATGTCATAAAGAGGATGTGAATAAGATGTTGTACAATTTAGTAAGTTGGTTTTTTTCCCCCGGATATTTCGACATGAGTTCAACACTTTGAGTAAATGCCGCTTTACTTTGTCTTCCCCAGCCACTATGTTTACAGTTAAGGAATAAGAGACCCTTCGAAAAACAGTATGTGTAAATTCAAGGGTTGTTTCCAAGAGAGTTGTCGTATGTGTGTTTTTTTTTTCTGAACACCACAACAACATGGTTCTTAACAAGTACACATAACGATCGTATATATACATAAGATTTTCACAATCACACCAACACGACAGAAATGGGATTTTCTAGGATTGCTGTCACACATATACTTTGTCATTCCAATGGATGTTCTTTATCGGACACAACAGCAGGTTGTTACTAAGTGTTGTTTGTGCAAGACCACCGACTATACAAGCTTGTTCTCTGTGTGATAGCTTGTGGGGTTTTTATTTCCGTACACTTCCTTATCTCCTTGGATTGTCTCGGTAATGCTGCAAAAACTAAAGCAGTGAGAACAAAGTGAGAAAAAGTACATGCCCGAAACATGGCCGAACACATGGTGAGAAGGTACTTGCAAATTTCCAGTCGTCATTTTATTGATACCATTGTTAAGTTTTTAGTTGGAATCTCTTGAGGACAGATGAACTGAAAATGCTTCTTGTTTAATTTGCTGTCTACGTTTCAAATAATAACGTTTGTAGATCCTTTTTGTTGTAAAAAAGAAAATATAAACCGTGTCAAGTAAACACAGTAGAAATACCGAGATATGGAGAATTTTACAGAGAAAAAAAAAACTAACAGAAAAGCAGAACCAGATAGTTCTTATCGATTATAAATAGAGAGCAAAAGCTTTTTTGGTTGTTTCTTTAGTTCAATATTCCATTATTATCACAAGTCATTCTGATTTTGGAAAACTGGTCACTCAAACCCTTTTGAAAATTAGAAGAAACCCGAAGGTGGACTTTTTTTTTTGTGTGTGATTTTCCGTTCTTCTTGATATATGTACTGTGTGAAATTCTTGTGTTCTTTTTTTTTCTTTTTTTTTTTTCAACTGACAAATTAATCAGAACAATCTAGACTTTCATTTCAGGCAAATTGACTATCAATTAATTGACCAACAAAGGTATCAATATTTCCAAAGAACTTGGTTAGAAGACTTGTTTCATTTACACATTGCTTCCTGGACATATTATCAATTTCGTACAATTATAAATTACAAAATCACATCGGGATTGGGTAGATTGTGAAAGAAAAAATAGAAGGTAATCTAACAAGAACGAGCGAATATCCTTTTCCCATCAACTAAACGAAAAAAAAAAAAAAATTTCCAGCGAAAGTGCTTTTTTGTCTCCACGTCAAAACTTTTCAATTCCTGGTATTTCATTAATTATAGACCATATAAAAGATTCGGATCCCTCCTTCAACGTCGTTTGTGTTTATCATCCAATTGTTAATTTCATTACCTTAAAAAAAAAAATCCGCCAGGTATTTCTATTATTTATCAAACAAGTATTGATACAGCCCCTCCCCTTCATTGTCATAAGAATAACACAGCAGCATGGAACATCAAATACAGTTTTTACCAAAAGAATCCGTTGAAATAGACTACGAAGCATTACCTGATGATGCCTCTTTAACCGCCCATTTATGTGCTGGGGCATTGGCTGGAATAATGGAACATACAGTGATGTTTCCTATAGACTCGATCAAAACCAGAATGCAAATGAATCTTTCAAATAAGGAGATATCCAAGGGACTTTTGAAATCCATATCGAAGATAAGTTCTACAGAAGGGTTCTATGCCTTGTGGCAGGGGGTCTCATCGGTCGTATTGGGAGCTGGACCTGCACATGCTATATATTTTTCAGTGTTTGAAGCTACCAAGACATTTTTGGTTAATAGATTAACCAATTCACCACATCTGAATAGAATCGTTACCGATGAAAATCATCCGCTCATCGCAAGTTGTGCCGGTATTACAGGTACGACCGCTTCTGATGCCTTAATGACACCTTTTGATATGTTAAAACAGAGAATGCAAGCTAACGCCGCATCCAGTGATGGGAAAACAAAATCCGGAACGTTATTCAAACTAGCTGGCCAAATTTACAAAAAAGAAGGGTTGAGTGCATTTTATATTTCATATCCAACAACACTTTTAACTAATATCCCATTTGCTGCGTTGAATTTTGGGTTCTATGAATACTCATCATCATTGTTAAATCCATCTCATATTTATAATCCATATTTGCATTGTGTCAGTGGTGGTATTGCGGGTGGTATTGCTGCTGCATTGACCACTCCATTCGATTGTATCAAGACCGTGTTACAAACAAAGGGGATAACAGATAACCATCAATTCAAACACGTGACGGGATTCAGAAGTGCGGCAGAAGCATTATATAAAATGGGTGGAATGACTGCATTCTGGAAAGGGTTAAAACCAAGGGTAATATTCAATATTCCAAGTACGGCGATATCATGGACAGCTTATGAAATGTGTAAAGAATTATTGATTAGAGATAAAGGTTTTTAGTTTCAATATTTTTTTTTTGATAGACATCATCATCATCACCTTCTTCTTCATCCTCATTTTTATTATTGCATCCACATATAAGAACCTACTGTTGGTGTATAACCCCTACTTTCTAGTCTTTTTTCATTTTTTTTTTTGTAAATATATTATAATAAATGCAAATAATTTTCGAATGGTGGGATAAACTTGATTAATATAGACGTTTTGTAAAGATGTGTGTCAACCAATTCTAATGCTCCCCACCTCCTCACCCTCGGGTTCCAGTATATTTTGCATCCTCTAGTACCATCATTCCTTCACTTATCAACTCAAAATATGGTTTCATCCCAAGATTCCTCAAGCAAGCTATAGTATCTACTTCTCAATTTTAAATAAGAATTTAAAGAATAACGACTACGACTCCCGGGTTCTAGTCAAAGAGCAACAAGAAGATTACCAACGGAAAGAGAACTAAAAGATCAAATAAGATTAAGGAATTTAAGAATATTGGAATCTATAAATAATACGTTTATTGGATATTAAATCGAGGCGAATTAATAGAATTACTGGACCAATTAATAGGATCGCGAGCCAATGACTGCGGCAACAAAAAATCATCGAGTGTTACTCCTAATTCATTGATCCAAAACCTCTGACCACTTATCCAAAAATCTTTGACTCGTGCATGTTCTTATTTATGTTAATTATTTATATATAGTTGTTTCTGTTTCTGCTAACATATCATAATATATCTTTTTGTCCTATCTCTTTCTCTCCCCAGTTTTACAATGGTCGTATTCTAAATTGATCCCCTTGTTTACCTTAATATATCTCCAAAAAGTACTCTGCCTCCTTTTTTAAATTCATTTATTGTTACTCTCATCATCTCCCTCCATAACATCCAATCATTTTCAGTAGTGTTTCACTTTTAGTTCATCCACAACATAGAATTTCCGATTATCATCTTTATTCTTCTAACTCACCCCTCTTCCGTTTTCAACATGTCTATCTTATCGGCAACATCGATGGTTTTCATTTGATAATCTTATGTACTTGGACAATTATCTAAGTTATTATGCATCTTTGTTCATTCATTTGCCTTTCCGTTCATCCAATTTGTATAGCTTGACATCAACACACTTCATTGTACATCGACCTATATTTTCTTGAAATGATTCCACCTTTCCTCAGTTAACCATAATGTGTTTTGTGATTGGCAATCCACTAAATCTATGATTGAATGGCTCTAATCAATGCATCTGCTCTTGCTATATGAGCGAGCTCTCTAGGATGTCTTGAAAGACGCTGGGCAACAAATGAAAATAAAACACATGAACCAAGAAATCCTAGTAGATTGAAAAAGGCAGCACGGGAGTATAATCTTTCTTCTTCTTCTGTTCTAAATGATTGAAAAATCCGTCGTATGCTTGCAAATATCATGAGGTGTATGATGTGGAGTGACGTGGAGTGGAATTGAATTGAATGGATAGTTGAAGAAACCAGAAGGGGCGCCTTTTTTGGTTGAAAGAAGTTTTTTTGTTTTTTTGTTGCACTTGATTTCGTTTGAATTCGAACCGCCGGTCAGTGTGTCAAAATAAATATCATCAAATATTCATTATTTGTATTTACCAAAATAAAAAAAAAAACCTAGACGACATCGATGATCGGTATCGGGTGCTTGAAACAAGTTCAAGTTCGCATATTGCACTAAACAGCTTATGATGAGAGATTTAACTCTCTCGCCATAGCCAACCATCCACGGCATCATTCCCATACGAAGCAAACCTTTTACAGTTTGGAAACCTTCGTTTAATATTTCTTGTAACGCCGCCCATGCATTTTCATGCTAAGGATTTGAAAAAGCTCTCAGGAGCAACTTTGGAACGGATGGAGCGTACCACCGAATTTCCCACCCGTATTGAATTTTTTGAGAGGGACAGAACCCTCTCCTTGTGTTGACGGGTAAATGCGAAACGATACCGGACAAGTTTGCGCGCGATTGAGCTAAAAGCATAAAATCGTCGTTCGTTGATGTATTGGGTTGTACAAATATGAATGAACACGAATTTAAGTTATCTGATTATCAACTTTTGAGATTTATGGATTCTATAACACCATCATTTTAGCTTTCACACTTGGACTCTTGCATGTACTTGGAAAGGTATTTCCTTCACCCAGTCAGTATTTATGTTGAGCAGAATAATAATCCTAGTGATTTAACTTGACCGTTGCCAATACGTGGGCTATCCACATTTAAACACGGGAAGTACAAGAAACGAGTTCTGTCTAACGATTGAAATGACATGTATATAGAAACTCGAAGGGGATATGTACACCTTCAGTCATTTCTTTCGTACATATCCAGTAATGTAGTCATATTGGCAAGTTTAAACTTCATTACATGGAATACTACATGTCTCGATGAACTAAATCTAACCAATAAACAATCAGTACAAATATTTCTAAAATAGGATGCAGATACGTTCTCAAAACAAGTCATAGATCCGAAAAGTTGGACAAAATTCCTTGCAATTGCAAGTTCGGGAATGCAACCTTTTGGAAAATAAAGTGAAATATTTCTTACTAACCAATCAGATAAAGTTGTTTCGGGTATGATTTACGATTTCGGAGATGTGAAAAGTGCCCATCTTTGTTACCAAGTTCCAGAAATTTTCTTGGAAAATAAAATTTTTATCTTTTTCATCACAATTATCAGAAAGATCATAAACCGTTGTGCATGAATTTGAAATTGGTACAGTTCTATTCTTCCGAAAGATGTTTTTTTTTATATAATAATGATTAGAAGAGATGGTCCTATAAGACTCTATAGTGACATTGTCTGTGTTGAAGAACCAATCTAACTCATTGCTTATATAGATGGAGGTCCAA
This sequence comes from Candida neerlandica, assembly GCA_030557875.1. NCBI lineage: Eukaryota > Fungi > Ascomycota > Pichiomycetes > Serinales > Debaryomycetaceae > Candida > Candida neerlandica. Next base: position 31,822 of record JANIWD010000068.1, on the reverse strand, counting down.
ACATGAAAACTGTTCTGTCAATAGACAGATATAATGCAGGCTGATTTATCAGAAATTGCACACCACATATTTCAGGATTTCTTTTGTTCTTCTTCTTCTGGGTGTTATGAGCAAAGCACGGCATTTTTCCTTAAATTTGCCATTGTTTAACTAAGTATACAACCAGGAATTTTGTGATTCAATAAAATTGTCTCTTTTTTAAATTAAAAAAAAAGGGAACAAAGGAAGTTTGTTATAGACAATATGAAAACTATTTAAATCCTCTAATCGTATCAAGTTCCTCTTTTGTTCTTCTTTTTAATTTTTTTGGTCTTCTCTAAGTCTTCTTTTGGTCTTTCTTTGATTTGGGTTCGTGGTCATCAATCTGCGCAATCACTCACTCACTCACTCACTCACTCACAACTAAATCAAGAAAAAAAAAAGATAACAAATTCTTGTGAACGATGTCTTCCCAACCAGTCGCGATTGAAGAACACAAAACAAGCTCTGAAAAGAGTTTCTCGAAATTCAATGGTGCTGAAACTGAAACTGAAACAGAAACTGATTCTACTGAAGAAGAAGAAAAGTCAATTGGTGTTCTTAAAGCTGAACTTTTAGCTGCTCAATGGAAAGATAGTCCTTGGTATGGTATAATTATTTTGGCATCAATATTCGTATGTGGTTACGCTTATGGACTTTACAGTCAGATTCAATCGCCATTTTTAGCCACGGCAACCGCTTCTTGGCTGGAACATTCTTTACTTGCCACTGTATCGGCAATTCAAGGTGTTGTTGCGGCAGCAAGTCAACCAGTGTATGCTAGATTATCTGATGTGTTTGGACGTTTGGAATTATTTATCGTTGCTGTCTTGTTTTATGTTGTCGGTACTATTATTGAATCACAATCTCCCACAATCAATGCTTATGTTGCAGGTGCAGTTCTTTTCCAAGTGGGCTACAGTGGAGTCATCATCATGGTGGTTTTTATTATGTCTGATTTTTCCAGTTTACGTTGGCGTTTATTCTTCACTTTATGTCCTTCCTTTCCCTTCATAATAAATACTTGGATATCAGGGTCAGTAACACTGGCTGTGGGAACAAATTGGAAATGGGGTGTCGGTATGTGGGCATTTATATTCCCCTTATCATGTATTCCCCTCGTTTGTTGTATGCTCCATATGCGTTGGCTCGCTGGTAAAACTGAAGAATGGAAGGTGTTCAAACAAAGAAAAACCAAATTTCAGGATTTGGGACCCGTGGGTTTCGCTAAATTTTTGTTCTGGAGATTGGATATCATTGGTTTAATTTTCTTGACTGCTGCCTTGGGGTGCTTGTTGGTACCCATTACACTCGCTGGTGGTGTTTCTGAAAAATGGAAAGAAGCTCATATCATTGTTCCAATTGTCATTGGAAGTGTTTTATTCCCAGTTTTTGCTTTGTGGGAAATTTATGGTGCCAAAGAACCAATCATCCCTATCTATTTGATGAAGGATAGAGGTATTTGGGCTCCAGGACTTGTTTCGTTTTTGTTTGATTTTCTTTACGGGGTGGAAGCAACTTTCATGTATACTGTTCTTATGGTGGCTGTCAATCAATCACAAGCCTCAGCCACGCGTATAACAAGTATCAGTTCTTTCGTATCTGTCATTGTTGGTTTCTTCTTTGGTTTGTTCGTTGTGTACTTTAGACGCTTGAAATGGTTTGCTGTGTTTGGATGTATATTGTGGATGGTTGGATTTGGTATTCTCTTCCATTTTAGAAGTCATCATTATGCCCGTAATGGTATCATTGGAGGTATGTGTGTAATTGGGGTTGGTACAGGTATTCTTACTTATCCGATAAATGTTTTGGCTCAAGCATCTGTTTCCCATGAATATTTAGCAATTGTGACATCCGCCATGTATACATTGTACCGTATCGGGTGGGCAGTAGGTAGTACTGTAGCAGCTGCTGTTTGGCAAGGAAGTTTGTATAAGAAACTTGTCAAATACCTTGGAGATGAAACGTTAGCTACTAGTGCTTATGGTGATCCTTTTACCTTCATTACCAAATACGCTTGGGGTTCCCCAGAAAGGGAAGCGGTTGTGCATGCATATGGAGATGTTCAACGACTTTTGATGATAGTTTGTCTTGCTTTTAGTGCTCCAATGATCTTTGCTGCTATTTTCATGAGAGATCACAAGTTGACTAATCAGCAAAGTTTAGAAAAAAGTGAAAGGAAGACTGAAAAGGACACTATGACTGACTTCTTTAGTAAGCTTCGCAAAAACAAAAGTGATGTCTAAGATGGTATGTTTCATAGTTTGTTGTGGTTTTCAGGATCATAGATTAGATAAGATACTCTAGTTTGTAATTGTATAGTGCATAATAATCATAATTTCGTTGTTTAACTTAAAGAAGAAGTCTATATAGAAGACATATACTGGTTAGCGGTGCTTTAATACTGAATAACTAGTATGTTATTGAGAGTTAAGTAAAGCCACAATCAGGAAATATATTCAATTTTCTTTGTAGGATAAACCGTCTAATGCAAGTCTAATAACCATCTAAATATCTATCTATCTCTCCTCTTCCCCCTGCGCTACCAATACGATGTTGCACATAGGCACAATCGTTTTTCTGTTGTATTCAAAATTTCTCGAAACCACAACTATCATTAGGGTTACAACCCTATTTTCTCACATGACAAACAATTCGTCGCATTACACGACTAATAAAAATTTTTTCTGCTCACTTCTCACTAATTTTTTTTTTCTCCTAGTAAGCTCCCCCTTCATACTACCTACTCTCGCGCACCACCAATTCTAACAAAAAAAAAGATATTGAAATTTCGAAATTTTAATATTGGTTCCTTTTAGAAGCAGTAATCAACTAGAGTCACAGCATGTTAATTCCAAAAGAAGACAGAAAGAAGATCCACCAATACCTCTTCCAAGGTATGTCATAATCAATAATAAGAAAACAACAAGAAGAAGAATAAGAAGAAAATCGGATTTTGAAGTTAGGGAAAGGAAATAGACATTATGAAAGTTCCAAACAAAAATGGAGACGTATATTTTCAATGGGATCCAATAATCAACTAATATCAGGAATACAGTTTAATACACATAGTTCAAACATCAACCAAGATAGTCATTATTAAATACCCAATAAGTCAGGATAATTTATTTCGGCCACATAAAGTTCCAATCCCCCACCCATACCGATTTCTGAATATTTTTTCTTTCATAGTTTTAATTTATTCAAATGGAATAATTTACTAACACGTTTTATAGAAGGTGTTGTCGTTGCTAAAAAAGACTTCAACCAACCAAAGCACGATGAAATTGATACCAGAAACTTGTATGTCATCAAAGCTTTGCAATCTTTGACTTCTAAAGGTTTTGTCAAGACTCAATTCTCATGGCAATACTACTACTACACCTTGACTGATGAAGGTGTTGAATTCTTGAGAACTGAATTAAACATCCCAGAAGGTATCTTGCCATTGACCAGATTGAAGAATGCTCCAGCTGAAAGACCAAGACCATCCAGAGGCGGTCCAAGAAGAGGTGGTTACAGAGGTAGAGCTAGAGATTAAATGGGTTATATAATTCAATGAACTGCAGTTTAATATTTCCTTTCAGCATGTTGTATTTTAGGTTCATATTATGTTTGTTTATGTTGGGAGAAGATTAAATCAAGGGGAGTTAACTATTTATTATACTAGCTCAAAATTTCTTTAGCATGAATATTTCATGTACAATATATAAAACAAATTACTAATAAAAAATTTTGATATTAAAACGAAAAAAAAAATAAAAAGAAAGAACCAATCATTTGCAAACTGTAGATAACTCTATAATTGGTAGGGGTATTCGTATTATCATTGAAAACAGTAAGACAGAAATAGAAGGTGGCTAAGCAGAAGGTATACTATAAGTCGTGCATTATTGCCACAAAAAGATACAGTTTCCCAATTTCAGTTCCCAACGGGTTAGGTTGCGGACTCGCCAAAAAGTTAAACAGAGAAAGAAAAGAGAGAAAAAAAAAAGAAGACAACAAAACGCACTAAACAGTAACTAGCAAAAAAAAAGGGAAGAATCCACCAAGACACCAAAAGAGAAGGGAAAAAAAAGTGACTTACAAGAATTGTTATTATCTAATTGACATATATTTTCTTACCAAAAAAACATCATAACCAAGTCAATCATCTATTTATTATTATTGCCAGAAATCATACCTTGTGTTTAGAAGAAGAAGAAGAGCCCCTCACTACACCCTAAAAACAAATTGCAATAAATTTTAAACAAAGATAAGCATAAACATAAACATAAACATTCGAAGAAACACACTTGTTACTATTTACTCAAGGACTAAGCCTACAAAACAAACACAGTTCTTTTTCTAGAATGAATGAATTACCTCCTCAGCCAACTCCACAACAGTCCTATGGACAACAGGATTCACAACAAAATCATCACCATCAACACAATGTAAACAGAAAATACCCTCAACAATCCCACCAAGTTCCACAGAAAGTTTCCTATAGACCGCCACCTCCACAGCAACAACAACAACAACAACAACCGCCACCACAGCAACAATATCAACAATATAATACTAGCTCACAACAAGATTACTACCATCAACAACAACAGCAGCAACCACCACCTCAAAATTATCAACATTCAAATCAATATGCTGCTCCTCAACAATATGCCAATCAACAACAACCGCCGCCTCAACAGTACAGTAACCAACCTCCACAACAAATGAACTATCAACAACGTCCTTCATATTCCCTGGGACAGTCATCTCAGCAACAAATCTACCAACAACAACAAGCACAGCAACAACAGCAATTTCAATCAGCTCCTAGTAACAATGGTAATTATTCTAAACGTAACACTTCAAAAGATTCATTCGAAAGTTCCAAAACCACGAGTTCATCAAAACAAAAATTGGAATCTGAATTGAGGGCTGTTTTCGAAAAAGTGGACACTAATAGATCAGGTAGAATATCAGCCAAAGAATTGTCTTATGCGTTATTGAATTTTGATCGTACTAGATTTCAAGATTCTACAATTAGATTAATGATTAATCTTTTCAGTTCTGCCGATACCACAAGTAAATCATTAACATTTGAACAATTTGTATCATTATGGAAGTATCTATCGGCTTATAAAAAATTATTTATGCAAGCAGATACAAACAAATCTGGTGATATTTCTTTTGGTGAATTTCAAAAAATTTTGGAACAAATTGGTTATAAATTGGATATAGATTTGGTTTTACATTTATTTCAAAAATATGCTTTACATGAAAATGGTGGTATTGGTAAATTAAAATTTGATAATTTTATTGAATTATTGGTCTATTTAAGAAAATTAACTGATGTGTTTAAGAAATATGATAAGGATCTTTCTGGTACTGCCACTATCAGTTTTTCAAATTTCTTGTTTGAAGTTTCAAATCTAAGCTAAATTGATCTTTGTTGTTTTTCATGTTATAAACCTATCAATGAATTCTAAAATAGAATGTTGAAGGTAAGGTAGGTGAAAAAAAAGAAAGAGGAAGAGGGAATTGTATTCTTTTAAATATATATACGTATATTACTTTGTACTTTAATTATTGGTTCACTATATATAACTATTTTTTTTTTTTAATTTTAAAAAAAAAAAAAATAAATAATAAACGTATGCATTTTTTTTATTATCTTGTCTTAAACTTCTTCTTCTTTCTTTCTTGTCCTGCAAACATATTAACTATATAAAATAACTCTTCCAAAGAACCCCTTCGAGATCTTGTATTTGATCTTCAGTAAATACTTTACTATCGATATGCCAGCTATCTTGTCTGTTCTTTTTGAATTTGCCTAATGATTCTTTTGCGGTTTTTCCAACAATACCTGGTATACCCGTTGACTTGTTTGCCAAAGTTGTCAATATTCCTGGAACCCATTTTGGAGGTGGGGAAGAAAATGCAAATGCATGAACTAATGCACCTAATCCTAATGTAGCCCCATGTAACTTAACAATATCTTCACTTTCCATATTTTTATATCCTGATTTACGGTATTTGCTTCTTACCTTGTCTAATTGTTTAGAATAAAGCTTACTGTATTTGTTCACAATCTCTTCAACATCTTCCACTGGTGAAATATGGATCAACCCTGACAATGTGTCTGACGCAGATTCTCTGATTTCAACATGCTTATGGTATAACAACCTGTTTGACAAATCAAAAACCCTTTGTCTCTGTTCCTTTGTTAATTTAAACAAGTTCTTAAAATAAACGGTTTCGGTGAATTCACCCATTACCAAAGTTTGCACCAAATTCAATTCCTTATCGGCATAAAATTCAAGCATTCTTATGATGTCTTCCAAATAAGTGCTGGTATAAGGAATTTGAGAAACTTTCTTTAAAACAGTAATTGGATCTATGTTTCCTAATTGACAGACTTCCCTCATATTAATCAACTCCAATAAAAATGGAACAAGGTAGCGGAAAACATGTGCTTCAAACATAATGGATAAATTTGTGTTCAATTCTTGTCTCAACCAGGTCAATACTGTAGTTGCAGTATATATATAATTTGTCTTCAATATTTCTTGAGGTGTTAAATGCTCCACTTCTTTTCTCCAATCTTCGATTTGGGTGAATAATTTCTCAACAATACCGACAATTTTACAATTATTTCTATCTTGGTACAACATCAAACCTTCCTTTTTGTTACAATTTTCTAAGAAAACCTTACTATCTGCAACTGACTCGACATAATAGTTAAATGACAAGACTGCCATCAAATTCCCAATCAGAGATCTAACCGATGCATATTTGTAGTTAATGTGCTCCAAACAAAATTGTAAAATCTTGTCTGGGTTCGCAAGACGCCAAGAAACTGTTCCAATAACCCCTTTGATATAATTGACTCTTGTAGAATCTTTGAAAGCAGAATCTGAGTTTGGATCCAATTGGAAATCAAGAATTTCATTCCAAACCTTAGGAAATCTTCTAATATCAAGTTGACTTGGTAACCAATACGAAAAAACGTTCCAAATACCTTGCGTATCAGGGGATAAATCCTCATTTAATACCCTCTTCAAATATTTGCAAACAAACTCATCTCTTCTTTCCCAATATTCAGGTGCCAAGTATTTTGTTCCAAATAAAATACCAACTAATAACTCACATGTTACAATATGAGCACTTTTCTCATCAGGGACGTAAATATCATCAACAACAGACAACAAATCTTCAAATGTAAATTTAGGAGTGAAACCATTTGAAATTAATACCATAAGAGTGGCGGCTGTAAAGACATCTGCAGTTTGGAATGTGGAGTTAGCCTCTCCATCTGTTACCCATAACTTAACAATCTTGACAAACCAATCCTTTGTTATAAATTCCGAAAAAGTTTTCAAAGTATCTCTATCAGACGGATTCCCATCAACCCTATAGAATGATTTAGGACTGACAGCTAACATTGAGTCCTTCCAAAATAACCATCCCAAACTTGGCTTCACATCAACATAATAATTAGGGGATTCAGTATTCTGTAATTCCTTTTGCCAACTTTCACTATATGAAACACCATTCTTAGGTCTTGTATCCACAACTTCCAATGTTGGAACAATAAAACTCAAATCATACATCAGCCTGAGATTGTACAGATATTTGTCTAAAATTATCAATTTATTAATAACACGAGCAACTCCCTCAAGTGCCTTTCTAGAGATCAAAGGATGACCAGCTGCAGATTCCTTGTGGAATAATAACAATACGTCCAATCTTGTAGGGACCTCCAAGTACGCTTGAATGTTCAGCAACAATTCCAAATTCAGCAAAGTGATCTTCCAATGACCATTGGAAATTTGGTCGCTCAAGACTTTATCTTGTAGCTTTTCTAATTTCTCGAAGTAGATCTTTCTCTTGTTTTCTTTGGCCAATTTCACAGCTTTAATCTCCAAATCAATGAATTCGTCTGGTGGTCTAATAACATCAATGAAAGTTTCATCAAGAATACAAACACTACTTGGAGGTGTGATACCTTTACGAACCCCGGAAAATAGTGAATATGCCCTTTTGTAAACATTTTGATTATCCACTGTCAAACAACGGTGAAGCAAATCCACAAACTTTTGAATGTTGAAAAAGTCGTTTTGTAACTTTCCCTTTATCTTTTTGATTGAAAATATTCTCAATCCGCTTTCTATCTTTTTATGGTCATCTGCCTCCAACGCCTTTGACAAATGCTTGAAAGAAGATTTTATAATCAAATTATAGGCACCATTCAAACGTTTCATTGTATCGACTAATATTCCTTGTGCATTGTGGGCAATAATAGAATACGTTGACTCGGAAAGTTTCACTGTATCTTCTAACAATAATTTATCCAAACTTGTTTCTGTACGTGAAGTTGCATGTAGAGCCAATCTGAACAGATGGTACAACTCTAACCTAGCACCAATAGCAACTCTTGTAAATGGCTTTCTGATTCTGTTAATTGTTTGAAGGTAGCTCACATAACCATACGTAATTTTTGAATGACTGGCATCAAGGTTTCTTTCTCTACCAACATCGGAGAACCAAATGCTAACCACAAACAAAAAGTTTTTCAAAATTTTTGTGTTGTCAGGAAAGTTCTCAACCAAGAATTTGTAAATCACATGCAAGCTTTTACCAATCAACTCTCTTGTTTTGTGAATATTGACATACAAATCTTCATGTACTCTATTTTCAGTTCCGGTACCAAAGAAATAGTTAGATGTGTACAAACTCTTTTCTCTAAATGTCAATGCCGGATTCATACTAGACATATGAACACCGTTTATTTGTGGGGTCTCTCTTCCTGAGTCATCGTAGGTTGGAACAACTGAATCAGGTCTGCTGTGTGGGAATGAGCTGTTGGAAAATCTTGAAAATGGTTGTCTAGATGGAGAACTGTTCTTTCCTCCGTTATGATCATCATCTTTTGAGTTATTGTCATGTTCACCCTCGGGATGGTTACTATCTTCCTCGTTTTGTTCGCTAATTTCCTCATTCACCTGTTCAAGTTCTGCAATCATATCTAGATCCTCTGTACTTAAATCATTAATGATTTTTTCCATAAGCTCGGGGGTATTTTCATCATATACAACGTCCTTTTGTGTTGATACGCCACTTAGGGCTCTAATTTGCTTCAAAAGTAATAATCTTTGTTGAATTGATTCGGTATCATGGCTCAACTTTGGAATGTCTTCCTCAAAAGTTGGATCCAACAAAAAGGAAACACCACTCAATGAATAAGCTGAGTACAATAAATTCAGTCGCATGTCATCAACCACTGCCATTGATGATTGAACTGCGTTATTCTTCTCCTTGTCATACTCGTGCATCAACCGCATTATATTTTCCAAACATTTGGAGACATGTCTATTAAAAAATTCCACGGCAAATGAAACTTCCTTTTCCGTAGGTATGAACCAATCAAAGGAGACGTTCTTTTTTGAAAACCTCTCTTCTTTGTTCCAGTACCCTCCCCAGCATTCCTCTGTAACGCCGTTTTCCTTTTCAAATTCAGGAGCAATTAATCTGCATTCCTTTATCTTTATCTTGGTAAGCGTCTGCAAGACCTGGTTAACCAAATAGGTAGATGCAAATACAGCAGGGCTCTTTACTTTGTCCATTAAAAAGAACGACAATTCATAAATTTCCGATGACATGTCAATAATTTGGCTACCAGCATTACCCACCATTTCGTCCAAAATAGTCAAATTCCAAAACAAAGCATGGTCACGAGGAACAATCTCAATACCAGTTCTGTAACCACCAGCTTCGTTCTCTTCAATTTCCTCTTTGATTTTGTCAATTAAAATACGGGCATTACTCTTGAAACATTTCGGATCTCTTTTAACAATTCCACCACAAATTTCTGCCACTGTGTTTGAAACAGTGTGATGGGTATTGTTAAAGATAAACTCGAAGAAGTTGTTCCTAAATTGTTTAAACACATCATCTGAAAATGACTCAAACATAATGTACATGAATTTTGGAAGTGAAACTGCCAATGCACGCTCCAAACCTGTGCTTTTCTCTGGGTCTGGAAGATTCTCTAGTAAGAGAGTCATTCGTTGGGTTAAACCTTTGATTAGCTCCTTGAAAGCAGTGGTAGATGATTTTAGAGCTTCAACTTCAAGCTCTTTTTCGACTTGGAATTTTTCAATACCCCCATCATAGATTTTTCTATTCAAATACTCAATGTGCTCCAGAGTGAACTCTAATGCCAATGTGGAATCACCCATTTCGTTTGTCAAGTCATAAAATGGGGCAAAGTTTGAGATCGATGTGAATGCTTCAATGGTCTTCAAAGTCTTTTCTAAGTCATTTGAATCAATCCCTGGAAGAGCAAGAAGCAAGATTCTCGTGACGTGCACTCTGTACACTGGTGTAGAAACGAGGAATCTGGCTAATGTATCAATAGTCCTAAGAGCAGTGGAAACTCTGTGCGTGGATATCACCCCTTCTAATGATTCGTAGATATCTAAGAGGGTGTTTTCAAGAACAAATTCGGGGTCTAAAAATGCCAACAATTGTAAAGCAGAAATGTAATCATTTGCAACTTTTTCTTGCTTTGCTTGCATACCTATCTTTACCACAGGTAATAATATGGACACAAACTCCTTGACGACTTTTCGGGAAAGTTTAAACTCTTGTGGTACATTATAGTAAAATCCATCCTTCTCGTTTTCGGAATTGTATCTCTTATGGAATTGGTAAACTAATGCCATGATTAACTTTGAAATTGGTCGGGTCCATTCACCCGTATTAGAAGGATGGATGTAACTTTCAATTGCATTAACCAAAGTTCTTATGTAATAGATAATTCCACCGTCTTCGAGAGCGGAATCTCCAATCATGGAGAAAACTATCGCTGAGGCAAATCCGTGGAAGTATTTTAGCTTCATCGACGAATACTTTTCGACCATAATATTCAAACTATTGATTAAAGTATTTATCATGAATTCCATCTGATCTTCAGTATAGAGACCGAATTTTCCTAGTTTCAAAAATTTCCTTGTTTCCTTGCTGTCATGAAGTGTCAACAATGCTGACATTGAAATGACACCGAGTCGAGAGCTTACTTGGACATCAAATCCATTAGTTTTGTTCAACTTCAACCACATGTAAAAAAAGGATTCCAAGTAATGACGTATATCGTTCTCGTCGTCTATTCCACCTGGAGTGAAGAAGGGAGGCAATAGTGCCAATGATGACATGGTTAATGCTGAGCTATTGACAGAAAAATATGCTACTAATTTTGCATGTATTTCTGGTAAACAGTCCTTTGCGAAAAAATAATTAGCTCTGGAAGCTAACTTGATCAATTGTTTATGGTCCTTCTTTTCAAATGGGATCAAAGTAGTGTCTGGTGGAAGGAAATGATGTTCTAATTCTTTGAATAAATCTTCCCAAGGTAATCTTAAGCCCAGGTTGTACAAAAGTAACTGGTCCTTTGTTAACAATTCAAATACTTTAACATACGTTCTAAGATTGACATGCTGACCACGACAAAGACAAATTGCATAATAAACTCGAGCTAATCTTTCCCTTAAGGTCACAGGCATTTCATACTTCATTTTCAACCACACTAACAATTCATGGGTCCAAGTTTTGACTCCCACGACAGCCGCTGACTTTGGTGATTTTTTGTGTTGAGTAGTAGCGTCCCTATCACCTTCATCTTCTTCGTCTTCCTCTTCCTCTTCTTCGTCTTCTTCTTCGTCATCACTTGTCTCGAAATCTTCAGAGATTGCTTCCTCGCCATTCTCACCATCTTCGTTAGCCATCTCAAAGAGATTTGTTTCCAATGCCAAGTCGACGTCTGATATGGCGTCTTTTAATGCTGCCAAGTCCTTAGCGCTGACGCTGAGCATACCTTGGATATCCAATGTCTTGATGGCAATATAGAGATGGGAAATGATATGACTTAAAAACTTTGCCTGATCTTGTGGGCTTTCGATTTTGTATGGCAATAATCTAGGCAAATCTAATGTTCTTGGTCTCGATCTGGCATAGAATCTTGAATTGGGGTCAAGTTGCAATTTGGACAATTCGTCCAGATTGTCTGGGTAATCTAAGTTGTAAAATCGTTCTCTGCAATTAACAATTGTTCCATAAGAAGGTCTTCTGTTGATATGACTTTGGATTTTACCCATTGTCTGTGGTGTTAACGATCGCAATGGTCTCTCGGATTCCAAAGCTTGAACTCGTAACTGCTCCAGAGATGCAATTCTGGGAATGGGATGCAGCAGGTGTTTTAATGGAATTGGTGCCGACACATTGATCTCGTGCGACGTATCGGTCTTATGTTTCTTTTCTAACGGTGACATTGGTGGTTAAATTTCTTTAACCTTTCTTGTATAAGTTGCAACTAATTGAAACGAAGGAAGAAAAAAAAATGTGATCTAGGTTATTAGTGGTGGTGGTGGCGACAACGACAATTTTAAATTTAATTTGTGGTGGGCGGGAGACTTTTTTTTCCCTCCCTCAGTGATTGTCTGTCTTTTGCCTTTTCTTTTTTTCTTTCTTGCAACACCACCCACAAAAGAGAAAGACTGGTTGTTAAAGCAGGGAGACGATGGTAGAGTGACAGCCAAAGAAGTGTTAAAAAAGAGACAAAGAGTGAGCTTGGTTAGATCAACCAACTTTTGGGATATATTAAAAAAAAGAAACCCTGTAATAGCAATTGATACTTGATCGTGCATAGTTTATTACTTTGTTAATTTGATCGGCGAATATTATTTATTGTTCTGTCCTTTACTTTTAGTATACCTGGCAATATTATCTCTTTTTAGGATTGACCTCTTCTCAGGTACCAAAAGAAATAATCTCAATTGATGTCTGGGTTTATGAGTGACAAAACAATGTTCAACTAATCAAGAAACAAATGGTATTCTAGGTTATTCTAGGTTATTCTATCAATAAGCATCTCTATCTTATACACTGTTGTTTGTAAGTCACTACTTTTAAAAACAAAATAAAACCTTACATATGGCCAAGCATATACAGGTTGTATCACTAGTTATACTGCACAGAAGATGCTCACGCTTTTGCCCTCTCATCGAAGATTTTCTTTTTTTTTTTTTTTTTTCTTTCTTTTTTTTCCCCTACCAAACGGAATTCAAACTGAAAAAAAAAAAAAAGAATAAAAAGACAGAAAAATTTTATTGATTTCCTTTCTTCACCTACCTTCATAAACAAACAAGCAACTACTTGTCATGTCTATTTCCTCATCAAAAGCTAAAAGAGAACAAAAGCGTTTAGAAAGAGAAGCTAAGAAAACAGCTGCCGGTAAATCTACCAAGAAAACCAAGAAGCAAGCCGAAAAAGATGCTGCTGAAGATGATGTTGAAGATTCTGCACAACAAATTGCCAAATTGAAATTGCAAACTGATGAACATGGTTTATCTGACAGAGTTACTACTGGTGTTTTGGAATCCTTGACTACTTCTAGAGATATTAAATTATCTTCTGTGTCCCTTTTATTCCACGGTAAAGTGTTGATTCAAGATTCTAACTTGGAATTGAATTATGGTCGTAGATATGGTTTATTGGGTGAAAATGGTTGTGGTAAATCTACCTTATTAAAGTCTATTGCTGCTAGAGAATTCCCAATTCCAGAACATATCGATATCTACTTGTTGAATGAACCAGCTGAAGCCACTGAATTTTCCGCTTTGGAATATGTTGTCAGAGAAGCTGAACACGAAATGAAGAGATTGGAAGATTTAGTCGAAGAATTGATTGTCAAAGAAGGTCCAGAATGTCCAGCTTTGGAAGCCCTTTATGAAAAAATCGATGAAATGGACCCATCTACTTTTGAAAGTAGAGCAGCTATTATCTTGACTGGTTTGGGTTTCAATTCTGTCACCATCAACAAGAAAACCAAGGACATGTCTGGGGGTTGGAGAATGCGTGTTGCCTTGGCCAAGGCTTTGTTCGTTAAACCAACTTTGTTGTTATTGGATGACCCAACTGCCCATTTGGATTTAGCCGCCTGTGTTTGGTTGGAAGAATACTTGAAAAGATTTGACCAAATTTTGATTTTGGTTTCACACTCACAAGATTTCCTTAATGGGGTTTGTTCCAACATGATTGATATGAGATTGAAAGTTTTGACCATGTATGGTGGTAACTACGATTCCTACGTTAAGACCAGAGCTGAATTGGAAACTAACCAAATGAAACAATACAACAAGCAACAAGAAGAAATTGCACATATCAAGAAATTCATTGCATCTGCTGGTACTTATGCTAACTTGGTCAAGCAAGCTAAATCTAGACAAAAGATTTTGGATAAAATGGAAGCTGATGGTTTGATCCCTCCAGTTGTTCCAGATAAGGTTTTCAGTTTCAGATTCCCTGATGTTGAAAAATTGCCACCACCAGTTTTAGCATTCGATGACATGTCATTCTCCTATTCAGGTAATGAAGAAGATAACTTGTATGAACATTTGGATATTGGTATCGATATGGACTCAAGAGTTGCTCTTGTTGGACCAAACGGTATTGGTAAATCTACATTGTTGAAATTGTTCCAAGGTATCTTGCAACCACAAAAGGGTAGAGTCATCAAGCATACTCATGCTAAATTGGGTGTTTACTCACAACATTCCGCTGACCAATTGGATTTGACCCAATCACCATTGGAATTTGTCAGAAGCAAATTCTCAAACATTTCTCAAGATTATCAATACTGGAGAGGTCAATTGGGTCGTTATGGTTTGAGTGGTGAAGCACAAACCTCCCAAATGGCTACTTTGTCTGAAGGGCAAAGATCTCGTGTTGTTTTTGCATTGTTGGCTTTGGAAGCTCCTAACTTGATCTTATTGGATGAACCTACTAATGGTTTGGACTTGTCCACCATTGACTCCTTGGCTGATGCCATTAATGCTTTCAATGGGGGTGTTGTTGTTGTCTCGCACGATTTCAGATTGTTGGACAAAATTGCTAAGGATATTTTTGTTATTGAAGATAAAAATGCCACCAGATGGGATGGTTCTATCTTGGATTACAAAAAAACATTGGCTGCAAAGGTTGTATTATAGTTTTCTTTTTTTATTGCTCTTTCTTCATTAATAGAATCTCTTGGAATTAAATATATTTTTCATTTTATTTACAAACAGATATTAGTATAATTAACTGTACGGTATGGAACAAAATAAACAAAAATAATGAAGCATATATCAATAATAAAATGCAAAAAAAGAAATGGACGAGATAAGAGTCGAACTCATGACCTTTCCCATGCTAAGGGAACGCGCTACCAACTACGCCACACGCCCATTTGGTTGAAAGTTTGAACAAGCACTGTCAATATGTAGCAATAGTTGTCCGGAATGCTATTATCTAGATAAGACGTAAGTGGTGCTTTCTTCTTAGAAAAATAATAATACCCATATTATATGTAAAATAGAATATAAAATTGGCATATCATTAGCGCTAGATGTATAACGGTTAAGTTTCTTTTGGTTGAAAGAAATTGTAATTGTTGCAAATCAAACAGGTACTGTTTTTTTTAAGCTCGTTTTTGAACCAATTCTATACAAAATCAAACAAAAAATCTCGAATACTTGAAGTAAGAGAAGAGCATTAAGCATGCATGTATGTAAGAATGATGAAGATTCTTTAGGAATTCCTACATAGATAATCGTTGTTCTCAATAATTATTAAATGCAAATAAAATAACCTCATATGATTTAGTACTGGGAAAAGACGGACGGAATATTTCTAATGCTTGAGAAAGGTATTAGATAATGCTGTGCCGATATTCATGTATATATATAGTTAGTGATATCAACAATGCTACAGTTTAGTTTGGCAAGAACGATATTGCAAATTTATAGTAATTATAAATGGAGTAGCCTGTTGAGCATGTCCTCAAAAGGACCGACAAACACGGAACATCGATACGATTTTTTCTCACCACGCTTCGATTTTGTCTTTGACGCAATTGTATTAAAGCGCGTTAGATTTAGTCGACACTGTTCATATCCTAGATATGACAAATTTGAATGATTTACCCCAAGAGATCCTTGAATTGATCTTCAATTATATTCCGAATGATGTATTGGTTACACTTTGCGGGATTCCCACCATTGAAACTCAGGTATTGAATACATTGTATCGCACCACCAGAATTGGAGACCCATACAATAGTGTTCAATTAAAAGTTAACTATGGTCCATTACTTGAAGAAAACAATTGGCCCATATTAAAAAGTGCCGGGGAGTACTTGAATCTTTTGAAAGAGCACCCAGGAATTAAACCAAAGAAGTTGATTTTTGATAATCCTCGTGTTGTGCTTCAGTTGGCAAACGAGTTTCCACAAAGTTTGAAGAGGGTTCAAATCGAACTCAAGCTTCCCACAAGGGGTAAATTTGATGAAGATTTGAGATTCTTTTGCAATGAATTCAAAAAGAATCCATTTCCATTTGTATCCCTTTCGTATAATGGTTTGGACTTTATGGCTGATGATAATGGTCTCGAATTTTTTAGAGGATTGACATCTGTCGTTGTTCCAGAGGCTTCAAGATCAGGAATGCATTCAGATCACTTTGCCGATTTTCCTATGGATATATTCTCCGTTTCACGATTCCCCAATTTGACTTCCCTTTCCGTAAGTCATTTTGTTTCTTTCGAGGCAATTCGCTTGTTCCCTAAACAGTTGAAAAAGCTATCTTGCTATTTGAAATTTACCCAATACCGTGCTTTTCACGATAATTATGCTGAAACTGAAGAATTGCACTTCGATCAAATGTTGGATTTACAATTTCCAGAAAATCTAACCGAATTAACCATGATTGTGAGATGCCTAACATACCAACCATCTTTGGACCTTGCCAACTTGTTCCATCTTCATAAATTGAGTGTTGGAAGTCTTAAAACGGAAGAGTCTTACCTATATTTCCATCTCCCTTCAAGTTTAGAAGAATTGAATTGCGAACCCGGACATGACATGGTGGAAGACTTAAACACGATGTGCCCTCGATTGACACGATTGAAGGTTCAGGATTCGGGAATAGGTTATGAACAGCTTTCCGCCATAGTTGGATATTTACCATCCACTTTGAAATATTTGCAAATCCCACAAATGGCATTCAACTTTGGAGGTACAGAAGATAGTCTGGTACTCCAGCTTCCAAAAGGTTTGAAGGAACTTACAATAAGAGGACGCTCAAAGTCGGGCGAAAACAGTCTTATTGATTTTAATATCAATAAATTCGAAAATTTAGATACATTATCGATTTCTGATGTTTTAAATTTTTCAATTGTGGGAAATATCCCAACCACTATAACTAGTTTATACCTTAGAGATGCCCCCAATATGGACTTTAACCAGTTAGAATCATTTCACAGCCTTAGAAGACTAACTATAATAGGTGACATAGGTACAGATGACTTTAATTACAAATTACCTAAATCATTGAAGTACTTACAAGTATCTCATGGAAAAGTAAAAAAATTACACATTGATGCTCCCAATCTAATCGAGTTGGTTCTGTCTGGCAACTGGTTCGGTGACATAGGGGAAAGTAATTTTGGTATTCCCAAAACTCTTAGGAAGTTGAGGTTAATGTATTGCCTGATTCGTGAACTTTCAATGGCTCTTCCGGAAATGTTGGAAGAATTGGAAATAGACATAACTTGTCTTGATGATCTTGTCAACATTCCTCGAGATTTAAAACATTTGAAATTGACAGTATTTCAAAAAAGAACCAATGATATACTACATTATCCATTGGGATTAGAAACACTCCAACTATCAGGGGAATTTGCCAGGGAGGAATGTCTTAAAGGACTGAATTTGTCACAGTTAACGAATTTGAAAGAATTAAACTTGAGGTCTAATTCATTACAGAAATTGAATGCAGCATTGTTGCCTACATCGTTGGTAGTTTTAAACTTAAATTTGAACAGTTTTGTAACTTCAGAATGTAACTTTCTGAATCTTGTGAACCTCGAACAGTTGGATTTGAGTGAAAATAGATTGGATCAAGAAAAGGATGGCGGTTATTCTACCAAGAAGACATATTTTGGCAATAGTATCAGATTTGTTAGCGCCAGAAGCTCCAATTTGACAAACCAAGACGTTGAAGTGCTTTTGAAAGAATTGAACACAAAACCGCACTTTGAATTTCTTGATGTTGACCAACAATTGGTTCCTCCTCCTGAATCGCCATTTGGAGAAAAAGTAGGAAAAGTTGGATATCTTGGTAGACAAGGGATGTTTCTGATGTAACCAGGCGTTATTCCTAAAAGGTGATATATAGACATTCACAGTATATAAAATAGGCTACCAAAGTGAGTTATGTATTTGAATAGTGCAGCAGCTTAGAGCTAGTGTGTACATTCTCTTAGAATTGCGTAGATTAGAGTATATACCCAACTAGACACATTTGAGTGAATGGACACAGATAATAGGTACTTTCACAACTATTACTGGGTCTATATTCCCTTTAGGCTGGTAGGTCGTATAGAGAATAATTAAACGTATGTAAACGTGAAAAGTAGTGCAAAAAGAGGTAAATAGTGCAGTATAACCGCGGTATCCTTACTGTGGTTGCATAGACCATAGGTATAGACTGGTAACGGACGGTGCCTTACCAATGTATTGATTGTTTTGTTCATGTATTTTCAGTTAATGTATTGGTAGGTTTTCCGTGGAATTTGTTTATCATCTGGATTAGATCTAGGGGTCCTGGTTCATCGCAAATTTGGGGTTTAAAACACGGAAAAGAATTTATCCCATTGTGGATGTCAATTGAATCTATCTAACAATTGGCACACCTCAAGAGAGACAACGGGGGGGGGGGGTGCTGGCTACAATCTCTGAACTCGTCCGTGCATCGTTTTCGGAGTAGGTAGTATTGATTTCGCGGGTTCATTTAAGTATCTTACAAACCCATGGTAAGTTGATAACGTCGTACCTATTGAGCGTTGTTAAACTATTTTTTTTTTAAAGTTTCTCTCAATAATTATTTCCCTAAAATGTAAGAAATGCATATTTTGTATTGATTTTTTTTATACTTTTACTAGTAAAACTTATTGGTCCCGTAACTAGAGTTTAAGGAGTATACGCTAAGTAATCTACAACTTTCGACATTCTTTTCTTGTTAAATTCTGGGAATTGGGAACTCGTGGATATATGTTTTAGGACCTTTGCGACAAGTAACTTGCAGACTGAGAGAAACGAACATTCTCTTACGATTGTTTAAAGTCGCATAAGCGTTTTCCTTTGCGTTATCATTTTATTTTTCTCAAACTAGATATGACAATTCCATTCTTGTAGCTGTTCAATTGTGTAGTCAAGCAACCATCACAGTTCGGAATTTCGGCTGAATTATCCATCACACAATCCACCACAAATGGGAGGTATTTTAATTACACAAAAATATATACCACGGTTTAACGCATGGGAAAAGAACAACAGCAAGAAGTGCTCGTTAAAGAGAGAATGTTCTGTTTTTACCGTGAAATTCTAGACGACCTTCGTAAGTCCACAGAAATACAAAACGGAACAATACCACGGGGAAATTCAAGAAAGCTTGGCTTTAAGGGGATTTTTTGGGTACAAGGGGTTGCCGCACACGCATTGGATGATTCCTTCTTCCTTCTAGTTGTTAATTCTGAAATGACGACTAGCTGGAGATTGATAATGTTAACAAGACCCACAAGTAGATCCATTACCTATTTATTGTGAAGTGAAATTCTCATGTGATGTGATTTGCATTCGGTGAAATTAATTTTGTGAGTAGTCTTGGAAACTGTGGTTAGATCATGATCTAACAAAAAAAAGAGGTTGTAGGCTTAGCTCAGAACACAAAGCAATTTCAAGTTATAGCAAAGGAAAATGTCTCTCTTTTTTGGAACCCACACCATTGTCGTTAGCAATCCATGCAAACCAAAAAAACGGGAGAACCAACAAACACAGAAGGCACTGAAACACGACGATCTGAAACGACACGAATTTTTCATTGTTGTTGAGTTTGTCGGGTACTATGGCAAAAAGAAGTCACCCCTGGTGACGCAATTGGGAGCTATATACCAGTTTATGGTAGACCCCCTTCCATGAATAAACACCCTACCCATTGAGCTCAATTCTATTATTGTTAGTAGTATTGCGGTATTGAAGCATTGTAGAAGCCTTGTTTCCGTGTATGTCTCTTTTCTTTTTCCCTAAAAAGTGAATATTCTAAGGGTTGCTCTAAGTACGACAAAGGCAATTTTCCACAATGGCCCAAGAGGAGTCAAATTAAGAACCATACAAAGCACAAGCAAGGAGAAAAGGGGGGTAGTGAATCTCCGGTCATGTCTGAAATATTCTTTGTTCTGAGAATTTCAAGTTTGGGAATGAGATTTCTGTGCAGCTCTCTCTCTCTCCGTGGAACCAACGACCACGGTGTGGTACGTGTTCCCCTGAGAACTATAAATATCGGGGAATTTTATATATTTCTTGCTAATTGGTTGCTCTATTTCTTCTTTTTCTTCTTTTCTTCTAACTCAATTATTAACAACTTATAATAATATTGCACAATGGTTTTTGGTTTCGGTAAGAAAGACGACGACAACAACGACAACAGAAGACGTAACAACGACGACAACAACGACAGTTACGGTTCCGGTAACAGAGGAAGTGACTCTTATGGTTCCTCTAATACTGACTCCTACGGTTCATCTAACACTGATTCCTACGGTTCTTCCAACAAGAGAGGAAATGATTCATACGGTTCCAGCAACACTGATTCATATGGTTCATCTAACACCGACTCCTACGGTTCATCTAACACCGACTCCTACGGTTCATCTAACACCGACTCCTACGGTTCATCGAACACTGATTCCTACGGTTCATCTAATACTGATTCCTACGGTTCTTCCAACAAGAGAGGAAATGATTCCTACGGTTCTAGCAACACCGATTCATACGGTTCTTCCAACAAGAGAGGAAACGATTCATACGGTTCCAGCAACACCGATTCCTACGGTTCTAGCAACAACGACTCATATGGTTCATCTAACAAGAGAGGTGGTGATTCATATGGCTCATCTAACACCGACTCTTATGGTTCATCTAACACTGACTCTTACGGTTCTTCCAACACTGATTCCTACGGTTCTTCCAACAAGAGAGGTGGTGATTCTTACGGTTCTTCTAACAACGATTCATACGGTTCTTCCAACAATGATGACTCCTATGGTTCTTCTAACAGAAGAGGTAACAACGATTCCTACGGTAACGACGATTCCTATGGCTCTTCCAACAGAAGAGGTAACAACAACAATGACTCTTACGGATCTTCTGACTATTAAGTCTGTTCAATCTTTATCTTTCTTATGCTTGTTTTTTTTGTAGCTCATGTTTTTAGGAATGTGAAATGAATATAAATTTCAGTGATTTAAATTTGTATGGCCAGAAGTTCAAATATTATGTAGAGCTGCTGAAAAAAAAGACAAAGTAACATCTTTGCAACATTTGAGGAATTGTCGCGTTCAATTATGCAACAAGATAATAAGATCAAGTAAGCGAGCGGGAAACAACGTTGTATAAAAACCTTAGCTTATTACTCATGTACACACATAGGAACACACTCTACTAGCAATGTAACCCAGTTTCTTTAATTGTTGAAGTTTGGTTAATAGTTAATTCGTCAGTGTGGACGGATTATTATTTTAATCGGTATAGTTAATCTCAATAATAAAAAATCCCAACACGATGGAAGATGTATTTTTCTACCTACACCACTTGCTCTTTTTCCTCCAGAAAGAATGATAGCTTGTAATCAGACATGACTCTAACCCAGTACTTCCCCTGGTTTCTCAAATTGCGAGTAAATTTGACCCCAATTCCCCAAATTCTTATAATTACTCGAACCAATTGAATCTTCCTATGCTTGGAATTACCAAAGATATCAATCTTCAAGTTACAAGGTCCATGATTGGTGAAAACTTGACATCAAAAAATACAACGAGTCTTAACACCATTCTAGCTTGCTAGAATAAAGGAATGGTGCAAATGCAATCGTTATTAAACAGGTTCAAGTCTTGTCGGTGTATATAACGGACATTTCAAATCACGTGAAGTTGTTAGTGGCAAATACTCTAATCAATTTGATGAAAATGAATACTTTATCAGTCTCAAACAACAGTCTAGCTAATTTCCCTCCCACTTGTACATTTTAGGGATACTTTGGTTTGTCAATGACTCACCTGTGTCCATGATTCTAAGAATTTTAGCAACTACTTTCTTAGAAAATTGGATTGTTACGTATCCTGTTGCCCAACAATTTTCCTTGATATACTCTTATTGGAAACAGCACATCCGGTAATCATAGTTTCAAGAAGGAGAGGATCATAACCTTTGATTCACCACATGGTTTTCTATATCACGTGCCTAATTAATGCAATGACTATGACACATTTGATGTGTTATGTGCAGGGGTAATTTAGTATGGGAGAGAGAGAGAAAGAAAGAGAGACCAAGGAAAAAGGAAGTACGGAATAACCGTACAATATCGAACAAGAGAGAACACCTCAAAGGAAAATAGAAAGCAAAAAAAAAGAAAGAACGAAAGAACGAAAGAAAAAAAAAAACTCGCCGACAAACCAAACTTTTAATCATCAAGAAATTTCTCCCTTTGCTCAATCCCAATAAGAACTACCTATACGCTAGACAACTTGTTTTCAGTTTGGAAGTTAGCTTTTGACATTGATATTGACTATTGAATTTTGTTATTCTATCTACACCTAATTCATTTCTAAGGCTTCCTGCTCCTTAATTCTTATTTTTTTTTTGCACAAGAGATTGGTTTCCACAAGGCGACTTTCTGAATTGTTTGTACTGTAAGATTTTTTTATTGGCTTTGTTAATAACTTATCGTTCTAGAACAAACCATTTATCAATTCACAAACCAAATCAACACAAATCCATTTCTGCCTATTAGCATTTTCTTTTTTGTTTCCTTTCACAGTTTTATTTTTAGAAATATTATATCCCGTGGTATCCCCCCAGTTTTTGTATTAATAGCCCAAATTTAGCATTTTTCTTTGATTTTATTACTATTATTTGAAGAGACCCAAGAAACATTAAACCATGCTGAATCCAACTTCACCTACTCAAGAAAGCTATATTGAAAACGCGGTTAGCGATATAAATAACACCACCAAGGATGTATCCATGGTTGATGTCAGCAAAGCAGAAGGAGATCAACAAAATCAAGGCCAACCAGTTAGAAGAAAGTCGACAATGATTTTGACAGATGAAATTGATTTGGACAGAATGAACATTGACAACGGAGAAACGCAACACATAGATGATAAAATGAACATTGACCCATCATCAACGAATTTGCAACAACAACAGCAACAACCTCCACCACCAGCACAAGAGCAACAACAACAACAAGGCAGTATTCCTATTCCTCCAAATGTCCCACAACAACAACAACAGCAACAACCAGGACCAGAAGCAGCTGTGGCTGTTCCAGTAGATATTAAATGGGTCCAAGGTGGTCATAAAGTTTACGTGACCGGTTCATTTACAGGATGGAGAAAAATGATTGGGTTGGTTAAACAACCAGATAACAATTTCATGATAACATTGGGATTACCAGTTGGAACACATCGTTTCAGATTCGTCGTTGATAATGAATTGAGATTTTCCGATTTCTTACCAACTGCAACTGATCAAACGGGGAACTTTGTGAATTATATTGAAATTACTCCAGAAAACATTCAACAACATTTGTTACAACAACAAGAAGCTGGCCAACAACAACCACAACCACAGCAACAACAACCTGCGCAAGTTCAATTAGACCAACAACTACAACAAGGTGACGCTGGTACAAATGACCAACAGGTGCCCAGTGGTCGCAGAGGATCGATACCAGGTAGATCTAGAAGCAACTCTATGTGGGGATTGACCAATGATGATGATGATATGGGTAACGGTTATTCAAGATACTATGATGACGAAAGTACCGCATTGGATGCCAAACAATACCAATACATAAATGACATCCCTCCTATTTTCACCGATCCAAAAGTTATGGAACAATATTATGTTGCCATTGATAAACAATCCAGAAGTAATAATGGTCAACAACAAGCATGGTTACACCCTCCTCAATTGCCACCACATTTAGAAAGTGTCATTTTAAACAATTTTAACAACAATGAAAACAACAGTGGTGCCTTGCCGATTCCGAATCATGTTGTTTTGAATCATTTGGCAACCACGTCCATTAAACACAACACTTTGGCAGTTGCATCTATTGTAAGATACAAGAGAAAATATTTGACTCAAGTGTTGTATGCTCCACTACAACCACCTCCACCTCCAGCAACTCAACAACAAGATGAACAACAACAACAGCAACAACAACAAGAACAAAAAGTGTGACAATAATAAATAGATAGATATTTTGGAAACTTTAAAAAGAGAAATAACGAAAATAATACACAAAAGATTAAAAAGATTTGAAAGTCTTTTTCTTTTAATTCACATTACTTTATTCTCTATCCACGATCGATTGATCAAATAATCCATCAATGATCAATCATCCCCACTTTATATAATATGCTAATAAATATTAAAAAAAGTTTAAAGTATTTACTCTACTGCAAAATAACCCTGTTATTTGCGGATTTAAAATATCTGTACAACGTCTATTTCTTGTTTTACACAATTTTATTTTTTTTTGTCGTTTTCGTATCTATCAAAATAAAACTATATATAAACAGGAATGGGATCAAAAAATATCACACATTATTGATGATTTTTATGATTATTGTTATTATTATTAATGATTAATGATTAAATTCTAATCTGATTAGATAACAGAAGCAACGTGAGTAGATTGATAACGACCAGAAGCATCTTGAGACACGTTACCTGGCCAATCAACTCTAGGCACCCAAAGGGAAACAGTTTGACTGGCAACTTCAGCACCTTTAAGACCAAACACTTTATCGAATTTCTTTCTGTACCAGAAAGCTTCTTTAGTGGCGGCAACAAAGGAACCCCAATGAGCTGGTGGGTTAGCGAATTCTTCATCACTGATGACTTTTTCAGCGGTATCTTTCAAACTATCAATCCAAGAATAACCAACACCATCAGAGAATTGTTCCTTTTGTCTCCAAAGGATTTCTTCTGGCAAGTAAGGTTTAGCATCTGGTTCATCACTGGTATCAAAAGCTTTTCTCAAGATGTATTTTTCAATTTTACCTGGTTTGATCATCTTGTCTTCTGGGTTAATGTTCATACAAACTTCCAAGAATTGTTTGTCCAAGAATGGAACTCTAGCTTCCAAACCCCAAGCCATGGTGGATTTGTTGGCTCTAAGACAATCGGCATAGTACAAGTTCTTGACTCTGGAAACACATTCTTGATGGAATTCCTTAGCACTTGGAGCGTTGGCAAAATACAAGTATCCACCAAAGATTTCATCGGAACCTTCACCGGAAAGAACCATCTTAACACCTTGGGCTTTGATTTTTCTGGATAACAAGTACATTGGAGTGGAAGCTCTAATGGTGGTGACATCGTAAGTTTCCAAATGGTAAATGACATCATCCAAAGCATCGTGACCTTCTTCTAAGGTGAAAGTGTGGGAGTGATGAATAGTACCAATGAAATGAGCAACTTTTTCAGCAGCTACTAAATCTGGAGCACCTGGCAAACCAATAGCAAAAGAATGTAATTGGTTGTAAGCACCAGTGGAATGTAAGGAACCCTTGTCATCAACACCAGATAATTCTTTGTTAGCATCAATACCAGTTGGACTAATAGTAGTGGCAGCTTTCTTGGTTTCTCTAGCAGCAATAGAAGCAATCAAAGATGAATCCAAACCACCAGACAATAAAACACCATAAGGAACTTCGGCCATCAATCTCTTTCTGACGGATAATTCCAAAGATTCTCTGACTTTTTTGTAATCAACTGGAGTTTCTGGAATCTTAGAAGCATCCCACCAAGATGGTTCAAAGTATCTTGTTATGTCGTCGGTGTTGGAGTCGTATATGTGACCTGGTGGGAAAGCGATGATTTCGTCACATTCTTCAATCAAACATTTTAATTCACTAGCAAAATATCTAGTTTTTGGGGTCTTGGATGATTTACCCATATATAAAGTAGTAATACCGATAGGATCTCTAGCAGCAACGATTCTGTCGTTCTTTTTGTCATATAAAACCCAAGCGAACATACCGTCCAAATGTTTTGGGGCGTCAGTGTCGTATTTTTCAAATAATGGGATTATTGGTTCACAATCACTTAAGGATTTGAATTTGTAGTCAGAGAATTCTTCTCTTAATTGGATATGGTTATAGATTTCACCGTTGACAGCCAAGGTGAAGTTTCCATCTGGGGAAACAATTGGTTGGGCACCAGAGTCCAAACCAACAATAGCTAATCTTTCATGACATAAAATGGTGCTGTTTTGAACAACGTTACCTGACCAATCTGGTCCTCTGTGTCTGATTAATTTGGAGTATTGTAAGGCTTTACCTTTGAATTCTTCGATTTGTGGTTGTCTATAAGCAGCGAAAATACCACACATGTTTGTATATAGTAGATAAATGGGTTGATAATATAAATAAGTAGAAAAAGAAGAGATGAACAAAAAATAAAAAAAGAAAGAAAAAAAAATCCAAGAATATTGGAAGATATTAATAGTTGACAAATGATGAAGGGAAATGGAAATAGAAAAAAAATTTTTTCACTGAAAAATTACGTCGACGCCGCAAGGCTTACCCGTTTAAGAAAGTAACATAGATTTGGTGAGTCTTTTTGCTGGGGGAGTGTGACTCAGAACTCGCAGTTTCGCAAAATCATTCGTCGACAGTGCATGCGCGTGTGAGTCAATGGTTGGTCCGATAAGAAGTGACAAAAGTAAATTGAGAATTCCACGAATACTTCATATTACAATCAATGAGTCAGAGACATATCATTTATCATCGAAGATCTGGGATATTTTTTGTTTAATTATATAGTTAAACTATTTAGATAGAAGGGGAAAAAAAAAGTACTTCAAATTGGTACGCATATTTTATACCTCCATTTTTCATTGTTATATAGTTCTATAGTTCTTTAGTTCTTTTCTTTTTTATTTGCCTTTTTTTTAGTGTGTTTTTGTTCACGCGACACGACACGACTCAACACCAAATGCAACGGGTTCTCTATTCCGATGATGTTGCAGTTTGTTCACAAAATACACTTACATTACTATTTATATGCAGGAATCGTCTATACAGATCTAAAGCTTACTAGGCATTTTCAAATCATCGTAATCTCTATCGAAATTCTTATCGGTGATGTCAATAATATAGTTGACATTAATTTCATTGGTCAATAAATTCTTCTTTCTTGTACCTTGCTGCAACAACTGATGTAAAAATTCATTCAACACACTCAAATCTCGTAAATTCAAAATTTGAACAAACGCCTTTGTCTTTGCTTTATTCTTAAAGATCTTCACTAGCTGCAAGTTGTTTAAATAATACAAATCACTTACCAAGTATTGTTTGTTTATCGACTCCAACGATACTATTTCTTTGTTCTTTTTGGATTTTTCAATAATATGTTTCAACAACCCTTTGGTGGTTGGGTATCTCAAGTCATCGTCATCCAAAACAACTTTATCGTGGGTCTTTAGATGTTTCTTTTTGGCATAACTATCAGCTAAGTTATCTGTCATCTCTAAAATGTTAGAAATCAAAACAGTATACGATTCCAAGAATGGTCGTGCTAAGTTAGAAAAAAGTTTGACATATTCATGATCTGCAATCTTGTACACAGCGTCTTGATAATCATCTTCCGTTACTGAAACAACTTTTAACTCGACCAAATCGTTCAAAATAAATGACAACTCATTTCTTTGGTTTTCATCGTAATCAAATAAGAATTCATTCTTAAGGAACCCTGTCAATATATAGAAAAGCTTGCCAACAACTCTGTGGTTACAATTTGGACATCCATCAAGCAAAAACAAGATATACATTGCAAGACATCTTTTGATAATCAAATGGATCGTCAAGTTTTTATAGTACAACAACTCTATTGGCGACTCAATTTTGATCTGGTTGGATTGGTTATTCACTTTGATAAAACGGAAAAATGAAAGAATTTGATCTTTGATAAGGATTTCTAACTTTTCATCGGAACAGATCAACATATCATCCAAGATCTTACTATTTGTTGCACTATTCTGGTTCTCACGGAGCAAAGTTTGGACAACTATTCTCAATACAGGAATTAATTCGGAGATATTAAAAACTTCCTTCTTGAACAAGTCATAGAATGCTTGCATGGTAGTACCAACAATGGACACTTCGGGAATAAAACTATTTCTATTTACTTCATGCAAGACTTTGAACCCCAATCTCTTCAAATTGACACCATCAGGCATTTCTTTTTCAAGTTCAGATTGACTTTCAATATGTTCGGAAAGTTTAAATGATTCACCAAATTTGACAAAAATCTTCCCACTCAAGGTTCTATCTTTATTATCACTCCAGCCATGTTTATCAAAAACTTCGTCATTATTAGTGAAAAATGCACTGGCTGCAACCGATAATGTTCCAAACAAACTTTCTTGCTTTTTATCGTCACCTTTCAATTCTTTCAAAAATGCATCATTCTCATAAACTCTCTCATACGTCACAGATATCGGTTCGAACAATAAATCAAAGTTTGGATTATTCTCCACAGATCTCTGTTTATTGTAAATGGAACATAATGTTTTCAAAATCCCATATTTTGGAAGTAATAACTTCCCATCTCTTGATCTTGTGCCTTCAATGAAAACTTCAAACAGGACCTTATTAACTAAAAAGAATTCAATGACATTGTTCAAGTTCCTTTCGGTGTATAATTCATTATTAAAAGAACGAGGAATGAAAATGGCACCCAAATTCTTCAACAAGCCACCCAACACTGTGACATTCAAATTCTCACCCGCAATAACAACTGGTGTACCCATTTGGAATCGAATACAAATAACATGAACAATGACGTAATCCAAGTGGGACTGATGCGAAGGTAAAAAGACAATCGACATAGGGTCTTTGAGATATTGCTGATACAATCTGGAAATATCACTGTTGGAAACCCATATTCCTTTCGGAAATAACTTTTCCAAAAGATACAACACGGTTACGTAAGCTGAACGGACGAAATTATGAGCCGGGAAAGTAGGCAAGTTCTTTTCATTTTGTTGTTTATAAAATTTGACCATAAACTCCTTGACTTTCTCAAATCTTTCTTTGAATTGATTAGCAGTAATCAATTTTAAGTTTAATTCTTGATTGACCAAATCGTAGATTATTTCATCCAATTTAGTGTCATCTCTCTCTAATTTGTTATTCATATAGTCGTGGAATTTTTTTCTAAACACATCCGAGTGTTTATTGGTGAAATAACGATACTCAGGAACAGTGTAAACTTTGTCGTAAGCTGTAGGTCCAAATATCAATCTGAGCGCCAGATTCAAAATGCTGAAGGAGTCTCTCAATTGTTTGACATTACCAGGTACGTCAATGTAGGTCTCTTTATCTATTGGGAGGGGGAACTTCAACGGAACATCTGGTTCTGTGTATATATTTTCAAGAAGGTTGACATCAAAATCCGAGTTGGAGATGTCTTCCGAAAGTGCAATGGATTGGGTCTGTACGTTTGAAAGCATCTGCTAATGAAAACTTGGAGAGTCGAAAACTAAGACGAGGACGAAAAAAAAAAGGGCAGATTTCGGATCTGTGAAAGATTGGGATCTTTTTCTCTTGGTAGTAATGAGGCAAAGAAAAATTGTGGAGCGAAGATTTGAGTTTAAATTGGGTCCTATTGTTATTGTGCTTTATTGACCACAGGATCTAACCGCTAAAAGACAATAAATTCCTGAACTGAAATCAACAAGGAAAGAAAACGTCAACAAATAAAAGTATGTAAATATTTTGTGGAGATGAAAAGATGAGGGATAATAGGATTATATTTATAGTTCGCCTTTTTTTTTTTTTGGTTGGTTAAAATCGATAAGAAACGGTGTGAATATTAATATTGTGCCATCTATTAGGTATTATGTAGCATGTATTGTGTATTACTTTTGGTTGGTTTTCTTGGTGGCAGGAATAGTCAAAAGGGAAAAAGCAAAAATTTGTTGGGTAAAATTTGTTTTACAAGGTTTGCGTTGATGTTACTATTTATGTATATTGTCTTCTGGCTGTGAAATATTCCCGTTTTTAGACTCCATACCTCTCTCTCCCACCTAGGCATGGGGGGCGTGGCGGTTGGTGGTCGGCATGGGGGTGGAGCAAGTTGAGAATGGGCCATTATTTCGTCAATTACAATGATATCAATAGAGGTTTTTCTACAAGGTGGGAAAGCTAGAAATTCCCCTCTTCCCAATTTAAAACTTCTCCCTTTACAATGCTCGCAACACCACACCAATTCCCATCAAACTGCCCCCCCCCCAAAGATCGGCTCCATCAGTACTAGTAACCCTGACTTTGGTATTGAAAATTGTTATTCGCTAATGTAGTTATTCGAATTTTCATTCCTTTAAGAACCGAAGGATCAATCAAGTTTACTGTCCCAAAAAAATAACACAGCCAAAGAAAAATAATTATAATAACTACAAAGGGGAAGAAAGGGGGTTGGTAATTTCCACTTTCAGTTAAAAAAATGTCTATTTACTTCTTTAGCCGTCCCACGCCAACCAAACAGAAAAAGAAGAAAGCGTGCGAAGTCATCTTGTCTTTTGTCCTTTAATTTCCCATTTCTTACCTCTTGGTGGGGTTTTTCGCCCTCCCCCAGTTTTTTTTTTCTTTTTTTTTTTTTTTTGATGCACCAACCCCACGTATTCCACAAACTCAAACACAAGCCCCTAGTGGTAGTAATATTGTAGTACACCACTTGGCGACCCTTGGATACTCTACAGTTAAAACCCAATAATTCCACTTGATTCATTCATTCATTAAATCAAATTATCTAAACCTTTATATTCCACCAAGTTCAATCTTGAGGGGCGTGTGATGGTATTGTTGTCGAGAGCAAACAATGACATTGTGACACAAATCCTACTGACACACGATCTTCATGCACAACAAATGGAGGCATCTCATAGCATCAATATCACATGCAATTTATTCAGATACTGAAGAGTTTTTTTTTTTTGCAGCAAATGATGAATCGTCCATAGAGTCAAATATCGATAAGAGAATATAAATAAACAACCGCTTGCTCAATAGGAAACTTGTAAATACCAATTATAAATCAAAATCAAGATTTGAAGAACAGACAGGATGTCTATTGTAGCCGAAAAAAGACAAATAATACTATAAATATAATAATTATGCACAACAAATCAAAAACCAACAATATCCGATTCGAATAAAGAATGAAATTCTACCTCAGTTGCTGCAATTTCCTCAAACGAAGTTTATTCAACTATCTGACACATTGATGGTGAATGGAGCTAAATTAGGTAGAATCATCGGACTCAATGGTGAAGGCAGTGTATTCAGGTCTGGCAAGTGCTGGTGTTATAAGGCTAGAACGGCACTTGGTATACCAAACTCGAAGTAATAAATCACATCATATGAACATGATATGCATTCTATTACATTAGAGATAATTTGCACGTTTGAAATTGACAAATATACATTGAATACTGGAGTTTTGGTAAAGCAGTGAGGCAATAATTACTTATACAGTGTTTTTTTCTTTTTATGAATCAATTGACCTAATTGTTTAAACTAATATGGACAAAAATATTTGTACATAGTCACAAACAAATAAAATGAAGAAGTGTACAATTAATTGTGT
>JANIWD010000067.1:0-76941 GCA_030557875.1 Candida neerlandica | reverse complement strand
TTCAGTAACTGCAATTTGATTAGCTCCAATAACAGTTCCTACAAAAGTATATGCTATGATCAATCCAACAGGACCGGCTGTTGCTAATGTACCACCAGAACTAGATAAATCGTTAGTATAAGTACTCACATGGTAGCGTTGTGTAAGGTGTTAGTTAGTTGCGAAAAATAGGACAACAATCCCACAACACACATAGAATCATGAAGTAGTTTTACATACGAAAGAAACAACCCAGTTCCAATAACCCCGACTAAAGAAATCATCGAGATCAATCTGGCGTTTAAAGACAGTGATAATCTATTGTCATGAAAGAAAATCTCTTCAGCTTGGATTTGGATATCGGATTTTCCATTATCATTATAATTTAAAGATTCGATGTCGGAAGAATTAGCAACCACATTAATCACACCTTTTTCCTTTTCTAAATCACTAGACATGGTTTTATTAGTTGAATTATGTTGTGTTACGTTGTTATTTGAAAATATGAATCATTATTTTTTAAAGAATTTTGTATTTAGATTTATATACTTTGTAGAAATTTAGATGTAGGTGTGGCTCTAGATAGATACTAATTTAAAGATAAGAATCCATTTATTCAGATTGCCTTACAAAATCTTAATTTTTTTGTTTAAAAAAATACCAAATTATAATACCAGGCTCAGTTATCTGTATCTCTCTCTTTTTATTATCTTCCTCATGCAGTGTAAATGTGTGAATGTGAGGAACAATAGGGAGAAATTTATTAAAATTTGGTGATTAATTAAACAAACCACAATCAATGTAAATCCTCCATACATCGAAAAAGAATAAATAAAGAGGGTTTGGGTGTTTGATATTTGATATTTTATTATCTAAGAGTAATATGACAATACTAGAATATTCATTTTACGTCAGAACAAGAAATCTTCCACTTAGCTCTCTAAGTGATCGTATTTCTTTAAACTTCGTATTCTAAAGTCTTGGTATTTTCCAATTTCGTAGACACATGAAGAATCAATATTCACAATACTGAAAATGTTTACTATTCGACGAATGATCTGGTTAAAAATGCCGAAGTAATGTAATTTATTTATGAAGGCGGAGTATCCATGAACCACAGTTGTATCCCCTCCTTGAGGTCAAATAGCTAAGCCCATGCCCATTAAGATGGTCAACTTTTTTTGTTTTTTTTTGTCGTTGTCTTTTGGGACAATAATGTCACATTTCGTTGCCTGTCTCTTTTTTTTGCGCTATCATTTAGTATGTGTTTTAGTGGGTGTGCAGTATTAGATTACCTTATCTCTAAACCATGGCATGATTCTTCATTTATCTTTTTTTTTCAACAATATGATAACCCCCACTAAGCTATTCAGGGCAATTAGTCTTGCTTGTATGTCAGGATACTTGTGCCTAATTAGATTCATATTGACATTTTAATACTATCTAGTTTCTGGTTCTATTTCCCCCACAGAGATCATTTATTTCAATTTAATTGAGTTTATCTTTAGATTGCAACTACGGCTTAGAATTTATATTCAAATATTATTGAAATTTCTTATACTTTATGAAAAGCCTCTGGCCGTATGGTTTTTTTTGATTAATTTGCCATATAGACTGACCGTTGTATATACATCTGGGCAAACGGGACAAAGGTATTCGCTAGTTACAAATTGTACTTCTTTCCCACGTATATGTGACCAAATTCGTTCAAACAATTTAACAGTATCTATTAGATTTTGGACAATTTGAAAATTCTATAATAGAGATAAATTCCTAAATGCCATTGTTTTTTTAAAAAATCCAAGCATTCTGACGTCAATAATTATCCAAATACACTGTAAACATGATAAATCAACAGCTGCCCTTTTGCAATTAAATTAGTTCCTCTTATCTAAGCGACCCTAAATGTTCTCGATTGTACTACATGTTCCTCTCCTGTCTAAATATTTGTAATGTGATTATCTACTGCGCATCATGAGATATATAATGCCTCCTTAAAGAATCTGTATATGTTTCTTCATCTTCATCGGACATTTCTCAATGATTAAACTTTATCAATTTTAAGTATTCCCACTTTACAACTATGTCACGTGATGGATGATCATATATATGACACGTTTACTATTAACTATAACTCTGTTTGGTAGTAGGATTATATAGTACTTTATTATCCTCTCTTGTGTAGTCAGCTTCAGCTTCGGCACTGCTTCGTCTATTTCCTCTAGCGCGTAGTGCACGTGAGCCCACTCTCTTTATATTTTAAATAGTTAATGAACATACATTTGTATAACAAACTTGTTTAACAATTGATATTCCAAAATTATATAGAATGACGATTGAACTTATCACAACGATATGATTTATAACACTGTAATTAATCTTGCAAACAATATTGGCTCTAAACAAATTTTTGATTTTCGACCAAATTTTGCATGAAAACTACCGTAATTCAATAATAATTTCACAAAATTAACTTTACACTCTTCAAAATCTTATAAGCATCTTGATAGACCTTCCCAGTTGTGTCAACAGTTTTGACATAGGTTAAAGTGATATAAGAATGAAGACAACAATTTGTAACAAGATTTTAGTACTTGCAAAGTTCATTAAAAACCAGGTTGGAATCTTCCCGCACAATTCACACGGAACAGTCGACACGCAAAAAAAAAACACATCTCCGTTCACCTCTATTCATTTAAATCAGAGTAATAAGAACATCAACCAACGAAGAACTTTTCAAGGTTTTTTTTGAAATCTAATAATATGTTAATTAAAAATAAAGTGATAAATTAAAGATCAGTTGAAACAGATATATGATAGACAGGAAGAAATTAAAACACATAATTATTATACCCTTCTCCACACGGCAAAGATTAATAATTATATATATATAAAAGAAAAATGTACCACAACATCCTCCCAAACTGTTCTTCTATCCAGAAGTCCCCGCAATACGCAACGCTACGCTTGGAGATATGATATCCCTATCTCCATTTATTTATAAACTCAAACACAATTGGATCAAAAGTTGACAAAGGATCTTCATTTTCATGTTTCACAATTTCCTTTTTATTACCCACATGAGAATCACGATAATGACGAAGATAATGACCCAAAACTGAACTTCTTGAAGTACAATTAACTTCAAGAATTTGCCAACAATTTGTACACAATACCCCTTCCCTTTCCAAAATATGGGCATTTGTTTTCCGTTTCTTCTTTTCTGGTTCATCATATTCTCCTTTTTTAAATTTATATCTTCCATAAAATTTAGGATCCGGAACTGAATTCCCATTGGTTAAAATTCCATGTTTATAAGCTAGGTGATTCCCATATGATGAATTTTTTAACCCGAAAAATTCAATCTTTTCACAATATGGACATAATCCTGCTCGAGTGGTATTATCTGGTTTACCTGATTTATCCAATTTTGTTAAAATATATTGTGCTTCATATGAAGTTTTTTTAAAATTTGGATTGGTGGTAATTTCATATTCCCCTTGGAAATGTTTTTTGGTGATTTCATCCAATTGATCTCGAATATATAATGTCCGTTGAATACGACACGTTTGAGGGCAATTAATTGGGGAAATCAATTTTTCATTCAAGATAATACATTGATATGCGGTGGGAATTTTTGATGATTGGTTGGATAATATTGAAGAATAAGGATAATCGGGACGTGAAATGATGTTTAACGTGGAGAAATTCAATTTGGAATTTTTGTAAAATGTTCTATTATCTAATTTTCTTTTTCGTGGGGATTTACTAGTACCAACAACTGCTCCACTACCACCACCACCATCACTGGGAGAATTCGAATTGGAAGTGGAATTGGAGTTGGAATTTGAATTCGAGTTTGAATTCGAGTTTGAATTTGAGTTGGGATTTGAGTTGGGATTTGATTTGGAATTGATTGTGGTTATAGCTTTGGTTGTTACATTTAATGACAATTGCAGATGGGCGTCAGTTTTATTAGAATCAGCTGATGATGATCTTCGATTGATCAAGAATGGAATTTGAGTTTTTGAACATGGGAAATATGGCTCAAGACTTTTCAGTTGTGGAATAATTGGCAAATCCGATGAATTACCAATATTGACATTAGTATCACCAACAATGTGATGATGTGATGATGATGATACTTGTATTACTTGAACTTGGTCTTGGTCTTGTACCTGGTAATGTGATGCTGGATGTTCTTGAATACGGAAAATTGAATCATCAGATAAAGACTTCCATCCGTCAATTTCCTTACATGTAGCTTCAAATATTTCAAGAACTTCTTCATGAGTAAGTTCCTTTTCATTACTACTACTGCCATTATTATTAAAATTATTATTATTGCTATTGATATTATTATTATTATTGTTATTATTGTTACTATGACTTGTTGTTCCTTCCATTGGTTCCAATATGGCATTGGCAGAATCCATGACAAACTTTATATATGCATTCATATATGATTTTGGAGATACAGTTTCACCACCTTCAAGATATTTCAATACTTCACCATCATCATTAATATACCCATCATCAACATTTCCACCATCTCCTCCTCCTTCACCATCCAATGGATTATTATTATTTTCATCAATTAAATTATTATTGGATAAAAATCCACCATTAATATTTGTATCGGAATATTCATGCAAAAGATGCAATATTTCATCTTGTAAAGCTTGTGAATCAATAGGTATATTATTTGAAACATCCAACTCATTTGGTCTTTTAAGTTCATTTTCAACCAAATCATAAGGAACATCAATTAATGAACGACTAATATTGAAATTTAAATTGAATTGTTGTTGCTGCTGTTGTTGGTGTTGTTGTTGATGATGTTGATGATGATATGGTTGTTGTTGCTGAGATGGAAATAATTCTTCTGGAAATGGAATATCCATTAAACTTTCAATTGGAAATGACATTATTGACAGTTGTTGAGGTACCATGATGATATACACAATTATCCTATTGTTTATGGCGATGATGATAAAATGCAAAAAAAAAAAAAAAAATAATAATATAATATAATAATTCAATCTTCCTTTCTTAATACTAGGATAGTTGAGATTGTTTTCAGATGAATGGATGAAATGAGAAATTTGTTCTTTAAGAGATAGAAAGGGGAGATAGATAGTAGATTTATGACTAAACAAAAAACCCTCTCTCTATGTCTGTCTCTGTGTATGTGTATGTCTTTGTCTTTGTCTCTGTTTCTGTCCTTCTATACCTTTTTGCCTCCTTGAAAGAAATAAATGTAATAAAGTACCAACACCAATGAATAAGGAAACTTTTGCAACAATATTGGTTTCACCCCCAAGTGGTTGTCTTTTTTTTTTATTTTTTTTTTGAAGTTCTTGTTTGTGGTTTATGGTGGTTTGTTGTTGTTGGGGTTTTTTTGTTTATCTGTGTATTTTTTTTTTTTACAAGGCGGTATATTCCTTTCATACATTTTCTGTTGCGTTGTTGTGTTCATGTTGTTTTTTTTTGCAGCTATTTGGCATAACAAAAGAAAAAAAATACCACTAAAACTACGAATCAAAAAACGTGTAATAGTTTATAATTTACGTGGTAAATTTCATACATTGGATCTATATGTACGGTATGTTGTTTAAAATTGGATGCATATTTGACAGCACGGTTTTGTTATGCAAGGAGAGAGAGAGAGAGATAATAAGAGAGATTACACAGAATAAACGATGAATAATTGATATGTTAGATTGTAATGTAAATAGTGGATGAGTTGTTTTCTTTTGGATAATAATAATAATGATTATATATATGATTAATACAATTGTATTGTTGTTGTTGTTGTTATTGGGTGTATAGATTATATGTTGATAATAATTGCAGCCAATGTCAAAATTGTTGCGCATAACTTTTGTAATTTTGTATTTTTCGCAATCAAAACAAATAGAAGAAATAAGAAATTGATGTGCATTATTTATTATTATGTAATACTTACTACAAGGGAACGGAAAAATAAAAAAATATAAAAATATAAAAAAACTTAAAATAACGGATTAAACAAAAACAAATTCAACGAAATCAACAAAGTAACAAATCAACGAAAACTTCTTTTTGGAAATAAATAAAATAAAATAAAATAAAATTAAAAAAAAAAAAAAACACGAACATAAACTTCCTCTGCATTTCATGGATAATTGTGTGTGGTTTGGGGGGTATAAATAAATGCTTGTTTTTTTTTTTGTTTAATGCAACTAAGCATCTTCTGGTTTTGCTCTCTTGACTCTAAAGAATCTAAACTTGGAAGCATCAGAGCCAGGTTCTCCATCACCAGCAGTAGGATGATCACCATGGTCATATTCACCACGTTGGAAACTACTATTTTCTTTTGGATATCCATTGGTTCCAGCTGTCGTAGGTACGGTATTACCTGCAACATCGATTCCATTGACTCTTCTTCTTGATCTTCTAGCAAAAATATAAGCTAAAACCAAACTAACAAATGATATAATCAATGTAGCCACCGAGGCCCACAAGATACCAAATGCAATTGCTCCTAAAGATGTACGGAATCCAGCACGATTCCATTCATGTCTTCCCTTGACATGTGCGGCTGTGATCAATGCAGCTGCTGTAATGTCAAACAAGAGGGCAATAAAAGTGAAAACCAAGCCAAGGATACCACCGAAATTAAAACAAACATTTAATGGAGTGGTAACTAATGCCACAACGGTGAAAAATAATGCCACGAGGGTAAATGCCCATCCACAACGGGATAAATAAAAATAGGTATCCCTATCACTAATGAAATTTTGTGGAATACCACTATCACGACCAAAATTATCTGCTGGAGAATATGGGAATGCAGCTTTTGAAGCTTCACAATTGGCATTTCTATTATTGATATCATCACAGATTCTATAAAATGTCCATCTGGTAGTGGAAAATGGTACACCAGTTAAACCGGAAGTATCGGTCTGGGACCAATAGAAACGACCCAAGATAGATGATGTTCCAGCTCCATTGATCACGGTAAGAATTAATAGCAAGGTTGAACCCAATAGGAAAAATATAGGGATGATTGTTAAGAACCTCATTATTTATTGGGGGTGGGGGGGAATATATTGATCTTAGTGCAGTAAGAATAGATTAGAATAGTAGTTAATTAACGAAATTCAAATTAAATAAAGTGATACCTTATAACAGGTAGGGTAAATAGAAAGATAGAAGTAGAAAAGAAGAGGAAGAAGAAGAAGAAGTAAAGGGAATTAAAGAACAAAAAAAAAAAAAAGAAGGAAAGTTGTAGAAGAATGGAAGTGGAAATGAAGAGAAGAAAAGTGAGTGAGAGTGAGAGAGTAAGTATCAGAGAGAAATTGTGGGTGGGAATTATTTTTCTTTTCTTGCTGTGCTTCTATTCTCTTTGTTCTTTTTTTATCTCTCGAGGCTGTAAGGTCAGGCAAGCAAAGAAAACTAAAACTAAAAAAACAATCCACCCAAAAACAAGAGAGTCAGTCAAAGAAAGAAAAGAAAAGTAAAAGTTTGAAGGCAATGCTTTAACCATTTTGCTAATACAACCCTTATGTATACAATGCTTTTCTGTCTTGAAGAAAATGGTGACATAATAGTCATAGCAATTGTAATTGTGTATGTAGGTGTTTTTTTTTTGGATGTGACGATGGAACTACCATTGTTCCTGATGGTTTGTTGTTATTGTTATAAGTGAATTGAGTGTGTTAATTGCCTAAATAAGAACCTTCCACACTTTAATTCTCTCTCCCACTAAGATTGAAATTATCATTTACTCGATGTTATGGTTTTCGATTAATTCTGAATTTTTCGAGTAGATTTTTCTTCGAACCATGACTTCCGGTAATGGTTGCTCATCTCTTTGACCCTGCTCGATTTGATCTCAGCCCCATGGCATTGTTGTAACTGTAACTACAGCTGTTGTTGTTACTTAATGTACCAAGTTTTTCCATCTTTTCTTTTTTTTTTAGGGTTTGGAATGGGAGTTGGAGTCGGAGTCGGAGTCAGAGTCGGAATGGGAGGGGGGTGATAAGAAAGGATTATACATCATCCCTTACTTTTCCTTACTTTATTTATATTTAAATAGCCGCATTGCGTTTTATTGACTTCCCAAATAGGAATGATCAGTACCAATTTCTCCATATATGTTCTATGCGACCAAAAAAAAAGGGGTTTAAAAATTTCGGACATAAAAAAAAAATATTTCTTCCAATCCTATTTGTAAATCATTGATAAATTTGTGCTTCAATAAAAAAAAATGAGGTCATATGGAGAGAGAAACTTCGACCTCTGTATCACTTCTTAATTACACGAATCCATGACCTAGTTTTTTTTATTTATGAATCGATTCTGCCATTTTTAATTAATTACTTTTCGTGATGCATTTCAATGTTTAATTGCTGTTTGACAAAAAACATTTTCTGGTGTGTCAATTGTGAAATCCACATAGATTGCTAAATGAACAAAAATTGACAAACGTTGTAGGTGTGTCGTTTGTTGTTTGTTGTTGGGGTAATAATTTTATTTAGCCATCGGACAAACAGCAAAATAACGGGGGTCGACGCCGGAGGAAAAAAAAAAAAATTTTCTTTGTGTTTTCTTCGCTTGAAACCTTTCGTTCTTTATTCGATCCCAATATTAATATATTTTTTCTTCTTTCTTGTTTTGCTCTCTCATTTTACACCTAAAACTTAAATACAAGATACCCTTCTCTCCTATCCCCACCTCCCCACTTCCTTCTTGAACAAAGCCATTGATGATAGTCAGGTAACTCCATAATCAACGTTAAACCAGAAAGATAATTCCTAGATAATTCCAAAAAGAAAGTATATAAACAATAGACCCCTTTTTATTCCTTTCTTTTACAAATTACAATCAAAATCATATTAGATTAGCAACATTCACAGATCCACACGAGTCCGAGATTACAAAGATTTACGAGACATGTTCAAATCATTCACTTCAAAAGTATCAAAGGGCTTAGGAACCAACACAAGTACAAGCACAAACAACAGTACCAACAACAATGAGACCCTGGTTCAGTCAAGATCTCCGCCAAAGCAAAGTAGTCCGAAATCCAAACCACAAGTACCACCTTCACCTGTGTTCCATGCATTCACTTTTGATCAAGTCTCAACAGAGACCATTCCTATGGTTGGCGTTCAATATTCTAAGACTTCCTCCAAGCCTATCTATGAGGGAGCAAATGGGATCATCTTCAAGGGGACCGATTCAACGCATACCAAGTCCTTGGTGTTGAAACGCGTTAAACAAAAGAAAGAACAACCATTGTCGGATTACAAACGAGAAGTATTGAGGGAGTATAACAACATGAAGATGTGTAATCATAAGAATATCATCCCCTTGATTGATCTTTCCGCTATTCCGGATACTCAAGATTTAGCATTGATTTTACCATATTATGCCAAGGGGGATTTGTTGGATTATCTTTCCAAATTGAGACGATTTAAAATTGAGATATCAGCAAGTATGAAAGATGCAATTTTCAAACAAATCTTGAAAGGATTAAGCTATCTTCATCGTAAAGGTATTGTGCATCGTGATTTGAAACCAGAGAATATCATGATTGATTCCGATGGGGTATTGAAGATTTCTGATTTTGGTTACAGTTTGAATATTGCTTCCGATTCATATAAAGAATACTTTAAAGACAATCCTCACGAATTATACTGTG
This sequence comes from Candida neerlandica, assembly GCA_030557875.1. Taxonomy (NCBI): domain Eukaryota; kingdom Fungi; phylum Ascomycota; class Pichiomycetes; order Serinales; family Debaryomycetaceae; genus Candida; species Candida neerlandica. The sequence continues at coordinate 67,271 of JANIWD010000067.1, read as the reverse complement.
GAACCAATAGTTTCAAAGCACCAGAATTATTTCTTATTGAACATCAAATCAAAGAAGGTAAATTCAATTATAATGAATATTTTGCTGAATCTGCAGAAAAATTCAAATACTTGGATTATTGGGCATTAGGTATAATTTATTTCACCATTTACTTAATGAAATGTCCATGGAATACAGCAAATTATTTGGATTCCATGAATATACCATTTATCAATTACAAGAACAAATTCCCCGATTCTTCTTCCAAATTAGGTCAAATACTAGTTGATCTCAATAATAAGAATTCTTCTTTCAAATCCAACCCTGCCTTGTCATTATTTAAAAGTTTGCATTATGATTCACGAGAATCTATTCTTGGGTTATTAAATCCTCATCCGGATAAACGATCAAGTCCAGATGATTTGTTAAGTACTAATTGGATATCGCAAGTATATGCTGATCCAAAAGATCTTGTGAAATTATTGAAATGATGAGTGATTGATAAACCTTTGTAAGAATTCAAGATCAGAATCGACTTTAATTCTGGTTGCAAGTCCATCAATTGATTCCATGAATGTGGTAACATCAACATAACGCAAGTTATTTCTACTTCCACTTGTGCCCCCTAACATAGTACAAGACAATTGTTGACTGGATACAGGTTTCGGTTTCTTGGACTTTGATTTAGAATTCATGGTAGTATTTGTTGAAACAACAGCAGCAGGAATGGACAGAACAGCACCAACAGCAACAACAGAACTATTAGTAGTTGGGTTAGGCTTCAGATGTACATTCTTGGAATGATTATTGTTGCTGTTGTTATTGGATTGTTTGCGAGAGATATCATTATGGAATGAAGATGAAGGATATTCATGAACATAATTATTGACTTTTCTTTTAGTCATTATTGATTGTTACCCACCTACGAATTACTTCAATTGAGTTGAATTAAATTAAAAAAGAAGAGAATTAATATTCAAACAGGGTTTGTAGGTTGACAAGGGGATATGGTCGTCAAAAAAAAAAAGATAATAATAATAATAATACTAATAATAATAACAGTACAAGAAAAAAATAAATGAATCTTGTTTATTGTCTTTTTTTTTGTTTTTACAACCAAACCAAACCAAACCAAGCGAAACGAAAAGAAGCAAAGTCAAAAACCTAAGCGAGTAGATATAAACGAATAAAGAAAGAAAGATATTTTAACCTTTCTTGTTGAATAGACAAAAGCAAAGCATTTACTATACTAGATTTGTTATTAATAACAATATTAATATATATATGTAATTGAATTTATTGGATACAACATAAAGAACAACACGTAGATATAAAGAATAATCAGTTTATATATCCTTCTAGGATTAAGAACCATATATAGACAGTTATATATAGATATATGTGAAATGTAATAATGTAATAATATATAAAAGAATAAGAATATAAACATAAAAAATGACAGCAGTAATACAAAGTTATAAGGTAAAATTAAAATGAACATTAGCATTGAAATGGTAACAATAGTTAGTTAAAAAAAAGTTACAACCATAAATCATAGTTGACTTGTTAGCAAATATAATGTAAGTTATAATTGTAATGGTGGAAGCAAGGAAGGAAGGTAGGAAACACATCTTTCATGAAACGACTCATACACAGACACACCACATGCAGCGGATATAACAAATAATAGTAATATGATAGTAATATGATAGTAATAATATAATATAAAAAAGAATAATAATAATAATAATAATAATGATAATAATAATAAAAAAAAGACAAATACAGAATAAAACACATTGAAATGAAGAAATGGTGAAAAATTGTAAAAAAAAATGAACAAATGAAATGATTGTTTTAAGGTGGGTTGGCAGCTAACAACTACTTCTGGAATCCTGAATTACCTCCTTGTTGTGATTGAACAGATTGTTGAGATTGTTGTTGTTGTTGACCTTGGGAAACACCATTTGGTGTTGCAGAATTTGTAGAAGTTCTTCTTGGATTACCTGGTCCTCTAACACCCAATGGGTTCTTTGAAAATGATAACCTAATACCTCCTTTTGCATTACTACCATTAGCTCTTGGTAAGGCTCTTCCATACAATTCAGCCAATGCCCTGGTAGCATGTGCAACATCTTCAAATTCAACAAAACACATTGGTCCATGACTATGACTACTTGTTCCTGATCCGTTTGTAGATGATTGATTCTTAGTTCTAAATGAAAGTCTTCTAAATCCCTTTTGAGGGGCAAATAATGTGCGAAGTTCAGTTTCTGTTGCATCAGGTGGCAAATTACCCACATATAATGTATTACAAGGAGGGTTTTGATCAGCTGGATTTGCTGGTGGAGGAACTCTGGCTAATAAAGATAAATCAGGAATGTCTTTCGATGTTGTTGAAGAACTTCGATGCGTTGGAGGACTAGTAGTGGCTTGTTGCGAAGGTGTTGTAGAAGGTTTGGAAATTTGTTGTTGTGAAGATTGCTGATTTTGTTGCAACGATGGAGGAGAAACATGCAACCCAGGTTGATTAGATTGATTATTCACAGGTTGTGGTACAGGTCCCAGTTGCAGTTGTTGTGGCTGCAGTTGTTGTTGTTGCTGAGATTGTTGGGCTTGCTGCTGTTGTTGTTGCTGTGGTTGTTGATGTTGATGTGGAAGATGTTGCTGCAACAGTTGCTGATGAGATTGCAGTGCATCTGGTTGTTGCAAAGCAGCTCTCAAACCCGCGGCAGTTGGACCCTTTTGTTGGGAAAGTTGAGGATTTGATTGATCTGAAGTCATGGTATGTAATGCAGGTGCAGTATTGAAAAATGCAGACGAAGCTCTACGACGATCAGGAGCTTGATTTGTTCCATTTAATCCATTGTTTGGATTATTCCAATCAATGTTTGAATTAACTCCTGGAGTCTGAGGATTCGATGATAATAATGGGATGCCAGTGTTGGTATGTGATGGATCCCATGAATCTCTAACTAAATTCTCATATTCTCTTGCATCATTTTGCGATTCCATCAACAATATCGATTTGCCACTCATTTCACATAAATCAAGAGCAGTTGGACCTGTTGATGGAGGACCCGAGTTTATTCCGGAAGGAATGATAGGTGGAGGTTGTTGTTGATTCTGATTACCCTGTGCTTGATTCTGTTGCTGATGTTGTTGTTGTTGCACTTGTTGGACTTGCTGTTGTTGTTGTTCTTGTGAAAATGGGTCACTAAATACAAATCTGGATCGTTGGTTTCCAATGGATTGTCGCTTTTGTGTTATATCAAATGGCACATTTGCATTTGGATTAGCATTAGCATTTGGGTGTTGATGTTGATGTTGTGTTTGACTTTGATTTGGGTTTGAGTTTTGGTTTGCGTTGCCATTTCCGAGGGACGGGTTTGAATTTTGATGATGCAAAGATAAGTTGGTAATATTTGGTGGGGAAATATTAGATGCAGATGATGTAGATAACCTTAATGAGTTGAATGCAGATTGGGTAGTTGACATATTTGTCGGGGAACCTAGTAGGGAATTATTTTCATATTCAACACTTATAGGAGGGTATTCATTACCAAAAATATATTTTCCATCGAGTAATTTCCCAGTTGTAATACAAGTATTTATATTTTTAAACACGGCATAAATTTGGTAATCCTTAATTTCAATACTCAACATTTCATCAATAACTAAAGAAAAGATTAAAGTTGCTTCTCTTCTAGTTAAATCTGATGGCAAATTGCTGATTTTCAATAATCCCGCAGATGTTGCAGAATTAACATGTTGATGTTGTTGTTGTTGTTGCTGAGTGCCATTATACGAGTTGTTCAAAATATGCTGAAGTGGAGGGGGAGGAGGGGGAGGATGATGATGTTGTAGATGCTGTTGTTGTTGTTGAGGAGGTGGAGGTCCTTGAATAGGGGGCGGTGGAGGACCATTTGTTTGGGGTATGTTATGAAATTGTGACATGACTGGTGAAAGAAAAAGAAAAAAGTAGTAATGTTAGAAACACGTTCTTTTTAGAATGGGGGAAAGTAAATGTAGTTGGTGGGTGATGGGGAGTAATAATGCAATGAAGTTATATATATGAGTGTGTATGTGATTGAAATATTAATGAATAGAAAGTGGTAAATGGTAGTTGGTAATGATAAATAAAAATAAAAAAATATATATAAAAAAAAAAAAAAGGTAGATGATAATGTGAGTGTGTGTGTATATGTGTGGAATTAAATGTAGTGTGTAGTGTGTAGGATGAAGTGTGAAGTGTGAAGTGATTTAAAAAATGAAAATGTGATTATTTAAAAGTGGAATAAAGGAAAAAGGAAGAAATTGAAGTTTCAATGAATTGAAATAAAAAAAAAAAAAGGAAAGGGGAAAAAAAAAATCAAAAAAAAAAAAAAAAAAAAAAAAAAAAATTCTCTCACTCTTTCTCTCTGTCTCTTTCTCACAGTTAAGTGTATTTGTGTGTTTGTGTATATATTTCTTCACGCGCACGAAAAACTATCAAACAATCAATTGGTAGTTCTTTTTTTTTTTGCTCTTAATACTCTCTGCGTGTGTTTGTGTGTGTGTGTGAATCAATACCGGTAAGATCAAGTATCAAATAACTATTATCACTGATAATTATTATAGGTAGTAGTTGTTCTTGTACTTGTAGTAGTGTAAATGACTCAACAAAATCGACAACCTTAAATGTGTAAATAAATAAATAAGTAAACAAGCAAATAAATATAAAAAAAAAAAGAAAATTAAAATTTCTTTGCCCAAAAAGAATTGCCAGCAAATTTATAATTATTTATATGGCTATGAAAAAATTATTACTTACTCACACAATAACAACAACTACCACAAACTTATATATAATAATTTATAATAATATCAATAACCAAAGAAAATAAAAATGTTATTCAGAAGAACAGGAAACGGAAAATGAAAAGGAAAGGAGAGCGAGTGAGAGAGAAACAGAGAAACAGAGAGACTAAGAGCCGCCTACCTGTTTTTGGGTAATATAATTACTTTAACTACACAACACGAGAAACTAAAGAATTAAAGAAAGAAAAGGATTAAATAGGGTAAGGTAAATACTACATATTCTCTACTTTTGTGTTTTTTGTCCCCAACATATTTAAGTACAAACCATTTGTAGTGGCAAGTCGTGTATGACCCACTACCATATTGCACGTACATCAATATAAAGATGATAATGTGATACAAGAACGCAACCCATACAACCATACCGATAATGTTAACCGTGATATGACTCTCAAAAACTAAACTAAACTAAACAACAAAAAAAGCCGACTTCAGAAAAAGAAACATTGGTACAACTTTACACATGTAGAGACGAATTATAACCGCTCAGTATAACTAATAAATTTTCCCGCTTTCTTTCCGATTTCCGTTTCTGTCATCGAGTAAATTATTTAGAAAAAAGTTTAACCTATTGATATTTCTATTACCACTTGTTCCATTTCGTTTGCTATTTTGAAATGCCAATATTAGTACTCTCCTCTACTATTACTTTTTTATTTGTTATTCACTTAGTATTGGTATCAAACTAGGATTTTCCTAGTTTGTTTTTTTAGTTGTTTCACTCTTACGTTCCATACTACAATCACCGTCTATCATTTTCTGCTTTTCTTTTTTAAACAAAAAACAAGGTTTAAACATATGTTTTGGCTTTCAATGCAAGTCATTCATTAAACTTTGTTAGTCTTTAGTTGTTGTTTTTTTTTTTGCTTTTTGTATTTTGCTTGGAATATCGTCCTATCCCTCTCCTTATTGTTAAGAACATAACCATGGTGTTGTAAGTTGATGAACTCAATTGGATACTCAAATCATTAAAAAACTCTAACCAAATTAAAACTCTATTTTATTTTAGAAACAAATTTTAACAAGCTCAGCCCATACATATTCTGCTATTATTTATCCCTGCCAAATATTGCCACAAAATTAAACAAAAAAAAAAAAAAAAAAAAAAGATCGAGCCGGAAATTTTGATTGACTGCAATATCCTTTTTTTTCTCTTGATATATTTACACGACCTCGTACAGTAGTAATGTGGTTACCGATGTTCATCTAAGTCGTGTCTTGTTCATCGTTACACAAATATAACCTTTTTGTTTTGTATTTTTGTGACACATGTGACATTGTTTGACCATAATACACGACCACTGATATTTATTGTGGGCCAGCCAGCCAACTAACCAACAAACCAGGAAACAAACAAACAAACCAACAAGATCAATGTTACACCAAATATTCGAAGTGGCAAAAGTTTTTAGTCCAACCTTATGATCCCAGCGCAACAGTTGTATGTGTGTATAACATCTTTGATGTACTAGACATGATCAATTTATCCGGATAGCGTTTTTTTTTGTCGTAAAGTGATTCCTCAATTGGTTCTACCATATGATGTTTTTCATCACAAAGCATCTCTAGAAATTGATCTATCACGGTTTGATTATTTATTTGAAGTGGAATATATTTTCCATTAGTTGTCAAACCAAAGCTCTTTCTTTTTGGGTTGGTAGATCCTTTTAATTTTTTTTTTTGCAAAGTTAATTACCTGCAAGACGTGTCTTTCACTGGCTTTTGGTTACCTTTATCTTATCTTTTTCAACTCCACATTATCACATCCAATCATTTAGTTGATATTTAGGACTCACTTGTAATCAAATTTAGTTAAAGTGATTGCTTCATGTCTTACAAACAATTTTAAATGTGAGACATGTTGCCAATCATCAAAATGCGTGTGGCAACTGGATCGGGAACAGACAAACGAGTAGAAAAAAAAAACAAATGGAATAGTTAAAAATCGAGTGTAGAATAGAGACAACCAACGTCAACTATAATATTGCAACATTACCCCAATCATGCCTGTCGATGACATGTTAGATAAGCAATCATATGTCAACAACTCCAGTTTACAATTCTTACTACAGGAACTTGTCCCTACTTCAATTCGTGTTTCTCATAAACTCCTAGATCCTACCGTGGCCACATTTGATGAAGAATCAGAACAGACAAGAATAGATCAACAACTTTCCGCAATTAAAGAGGATTTACCAGGTACTGTCAATGTCCTTGATTCAGATTTGATTGATAATGATGACGTTACTATAAGAGTTGAAACATATGGATACAACTTGGGTTTGAAGATTGCCGAAGTGCTATTATACAAGAGTTCTGGAAATAAGGTTGTTGATATTTTGGATATTATGAAATTCGTCTGTCGAGACGTTTGGAGATGTTTATATAATAAACAAATGGATAATCTAAGAACGAATCATAGAGGTACATTTGTGTTGGTGGATAATAGCTACAAATTGATCTCCCAATTGAATAGTTCCAAAGGTATGCAAGATACCTTGGCTAAATCGAAGGTATATTTATGGTTCCCTTGTGGAGTTATACGAGGTATATTGATGAACTTTGGAATTGAAGCTAATGTCACTGCAGAAATAACCCAATTTCCTGCAGTAGTATTTAATATCCATACTAGCATTAATAATTAGACAATAGGTCATTTCTTTTTTTCTTTTCCTCTCTCTCTCTATTTTCGTCCATCCTTCCATCCACAACACCGCTATCTTCTTTCTCAGGTACATTTCATCTCTCTCTCTCTCTTTCTTTTTTTCCACTATTTTTATCAACCAACAACAATCAAAAAAACAATCACAACAATAGTATATCTATCAAAACAATGTCTAGCCAACCACCAAAGATATTAAGAATCAAAAGAAAAAGACATCAAGATCCATTACAAGCATTAATTCTTGAAGATAGAAGAAATGTCAAACGTTCCAAACCTTCATCTCCAACATCTTCCCCCAAATTATCACCAATTGCAACCCCACGAAGAGTCATCAGTGCCGAGAATCTCAATTATGTTTTTAAACTTGCTCGAACTGATGAATCCAATAAAGTCAATGCCCATGATGAAGAAATTTTAAATACCATTTTGGCTGAATCGCAACATAGTTCGATTGATGAAAGTCCATTTCCTGAAGATAATTCAAACCCCAACAACAATAACAACAGCAATCATCATCATATCCAAACAAAAAGAAATTTCATTATTCCTCGACATCAAATTGAAGAAGATGTACAAATCCCAAATGAATTATCCGATATGGTGGATAATTTCCTAACGTTAGATAATGATGATCGAAAATCAAAAAGAAAATTAAGAGGAGGAAAGAATAGAAGAGCAAGTAATGATTCATCATCATTGAATCCAACAACAAAATCACAATTACTTATTAATGAAGAAGAAATTGAAGAATCACAATATGTTTATGATGTTTATCAATTGATAGATATAAATGAACCCATGACTTCAGCTAATCATCCCCTGACACAAATTGGATATATAAGATTTTTTGATGATGAAAATGATCAAAGTTTATTAATGAATGATGAAGAAGATGAAAATCGTCCTAGTGTGTTAACAGATGATGAAGATTCCAATGCGGAATCATTCTATCAGAATGATTATCCAAGTGATGAAGATGATGGAGGGTTGATTATACAAAATCAAGATGATCTTGATGATGGTTTAAGTGGGGAAGGTGATGGAGAGGTTGATGATGATGCAGAAGGATATGTACCTCGTGATGGTGTTGGGTTTAAAGGAGATGATGAATATTATGATTATGAAGAATTAGAAAATATTGATAATGAAGATTATTATTATGAAGGAGAAGAATACGAAGGGGATGATGAATACAAGACAAGTAATTATTTTGCATCCAATTCAAATGATGATGATGATCCCATGGCTGCTCATAGAGATAGAGTCTTGGGTAATTTAGAAAAAATGATAAACAATACTAAATGATGTATAAATATATATATATATATATATATAGTGTTAAATTCTATTTACATGAATTTTATTTTTTTATCTATGAAAAAAAGTATTTACTATCCAATACTTTTTTAATATCCAAATTACCTCTAGGTGGTAAATCCATAATTTTAACCGGAATAAATAAATCTCCTCCTTTACGTATACCCTTAGAACGCTTTAATTCATCAACAACTTTGGAACCATCTTCATAATTGTAAACGTTTGAATTTATTCTATGATATAGCGTTGGATTATATTCACGAATTAACTCAACAATTTGATGTTGATCTCCTTGTTCTGTCATTTCTTTTAATTCATATGCCAATTTATGGGTTTTCTTTCGTTCAGGATAACTACGACGCAATTTTAAAACTTGATTATGAAACTCCTTATATTTCCTTTTATCATATTCCACCAATTGGAAATTCCCTTGCATTTGCGTTTCAAAATCTTTCTTGACCGATTCCAAATAATTTTTCGAATACATGTCAACAAATTTTTCCCGAAGAATTTTTGATAAACTATCAACTTGATTAGGATGAGTCCAATAAGAATCATGTACGGCACTAAAAGTTAATCCCATTTTATTTGCTGTATCACATGTCATATACATATGGGCAGCATCTAAAGAATGAATGAAATTAGGAGCAATTGCCATTCCATGTTTTTGTCTATCCATGGGGGAAATTCTTCGACTATCGATTTGGGATATCGTACCCATTGCACTTCGAAAGTTTTGTATCTTATATTCCCGATATGTTTGTATAACTGGGAATCCACTAGGGGCTACCCAACTAATAGGAGTATAATTAACTGGTCGGTAAAAAATATTGTCATACGCTTCAGGATTGTGTTCTTGAATATAATCAATCAATTTGGTACTATATGATGTTAACATTCTTTTGCTACTATCAACTAACCATTTTTCAATTTTTTTGGCATTTCCAAATAATTCTTCAATAGATTCAAAGATTTTTTTAGCAAGATAGACAGCATGACCTACTTTATAATGGGACAAAGTTTCTATAGTTTGATCGTCATAGATGGATTTAGTTGGATTAGTACGATGTTCATCAACAATATCATCGATGACGTCTTTTATTTGACAACCGGCTCCATGTAATGTCACTCCATAAACAGTTGTCATAATTGGACGTTTAACTAATTTCCGTTGAAGAACTTTCAAGAAAATTTTAGCAACTTCAATATCATTATCCTTTAATTTACCACTTGCAAGTTCTTGTTCAATTTTGCATCGAACAAGGTTCATAACTTCAACGTAAACATCTTGTTTTTGATCATTTACCGCGACCAAATTCACTGCTTTACCACCCAGTTCATCAAGGGCCAATCCAGCATAGTGTTGTAATCCATTACATGACCCATCTTGATGAATAGGAAGACGACACAAATAATCGTTAATGTTATTCCCTGCTGCTTCAAAATCTAATATTTTCTTGATTTCAAAACATACAGATAAGGCACTGAATGGTTTATCTGCTTTCATCCACCAATTCTTAACATCCAAAGGATTAGTTGCTGCTTCGATAATATTCTCTTTATTTTCTTCAAAGAACTTCTCAGGATCATTTTCTCCAAACAAAGACGCCAACTGATATTTTACCCAATAAAAACCCCTATCACCCAATGGTTGACTTTCCCAAAACAAAAATAATGATCTTACATAATCAGCTGCATAATGCGTCAAAATAGAAGAAGGGTATACTCTTCCTCTAAAATCAATCAAATACGAATGATAAAATAAATCACCATTCTGGCCAAATGCATTGGCAACGCAATTTAACGTCTCGACATTGTGCCTAAAATGATTATGCTCAACCTTTTCTTTAACTGTCATGTTGTCATCAGGTTTGACAGAAGGAATATCCAAGAACCCATCCTCGTGTTTCATTACTTCATTAAATACTTTTAACATTTCTGGATTGACCACCCAGGCAGTTTTATTCATTTGATCAAGACAATTAAATGATGTGTCTAAATAACCAAGGGTCCCTGCTTTCTTTAATAATTTTGTATAGAGCAAATCTTTACTATGAATTGCAGATGTTTGATTTCTTAAATATCCACCATCTCGAACACTTGTCCAGGGTTTTGTTGGATGCAATAATGGGAAATGATGCATATGAGTGCCTAATAGATAGTTTTGCAATTTCAAATCAACAATTGGATGACGTTTGATAACACTATTCCAAAATCCTGTTTTTTCATTGAATTCCTTCCCATATGCAAATACTTTATATTCAAATTGATCATTGCATTCTAAGAAACTTTCTTCCATTTTCTTTTCTTTCAAAGCTAGAGCATCTTCAAGATCGGTTAATTCCTTTGGTTGAATAACAATTTTGCAATTTTCAACAACCAATTTGAGCAACACGTCAGTTAACTGATCATAACTATCATCATTGATAAATTTTGCTATGTCCTTAAAGTCTCTATATTCAGTTGTTCGTTTTGTCAATACATGAGGATATGATTGTCTCATTTTCATTAATAAAACACTCATTCTATTATGTTTTGCCGACCCCAATAAAGATTCCACAAGATAATACACCATTGATTTCATAGTTACTATTTCCAAAAATGGCTTGAAATATTGAAGAATCTCTTCATCTGTTGAAGCTGGTTTCTCAACGTTCATCATCTCCGAACCCTTTTCAGTTACCGTTGATATCCAACGGTGTATAATTTCATCTTCTGCATTTCCAAACGCCTTTAATTTCGTGTATTTGTCTTTAGCAAACCGGGAATTCTGGATTAGACCGTTGGTATATTTTTCAATATTTAATTGTTTCACTTTGTTGAATTTTAAATATTCTTCCATAAATCCGGGTTTTTCACTTTCGGGTAGTGATTCGAAATATTGAAAAATTCCCCCTGGTATCACTTTGCCTTTCCATTTAAATTTATTCTTCGAGATATAGTCACAAAGTCCTTGATAAGATATCCCACCATACCGATCAAGATATTTACCTATAGGTAATTTCAATTCAGGTTCCAATTCTTTATTCTGTAGTTGTTTCTTTGGTTTTAATTTTATTTTTTTAAATTGACATATTTGAGATAAACAATTTTGTAATTCGGAATTATCATCCAATTTCCAAGAAAACTTATTGATATTCACTTTGAAAATTTTCAATATATGGATGAAATATTCCATTATAGGAATCGAGAAAATTGATGATTGTTTAGAATTATCCGCTATCGAATATAAATGTAAAACAGCTTTCAACATTCGGAATTCAACTTCAGATTGATCATTATATCCATCATCAAGTTTTTCAACAATTCCTTGGTATTCCTTAATAGTATGTCGTAATAGATTCAAGGCTTTCAATGAGGTGGAATTCATATAGGTTTCAAAGACAATCTTCAAACAATCAATATAAAACTCAAAATCTTGATTATCGCTGGGACTATTACTTCGTTTTAGGGCATCATTGGCTATATCGGTTAATATCTTTGACGTTAGCTCAGGATCTTGGGATTTTATACTTTGATAGAACTTGGATAGATGTCTATTGGATCTGGGTATTACTTTTGGGGTCTCATAGGCAATGTCGAATATTGATGAAGTGATATCACTGATCGAGTCATTACAAGGGGTGGGTAAAGAAGTGGTAGTATTAGTGGTTGTCGCTACGGAGTATGTCCTCCTTGACAAGAACGATAGTTTGTTGCATCTGGGTAGTCTGAATGATGATCTCATTGGTATGTCATCGCAGCATGAAAGAAGAGTTTGTTTGTAAAACTTTTAACTTTTTTCTCTCTCTTTCAGTCGATATTTGGCCCAGAGGTCGCGCTGGATGGTAGTAAATTGTACCCATTGATATCTGAAGGAGTTGATGTAACGGAAACCATATCGATAAATTGATCATTTTTGGAATTTTTGATTCCATATGTTTGTTTGATATATCCCAAAGCTGTACATCAAAAGGAATTTATTCTCTCACTTTTTGTATGAGTCAGAATGTCGCATGCATAAATGAAAAAGAAAATTTCCCGGTATATTTTTCCGACACAATTTTTTTTTTCTCAATAAGGCAAATCGCGCTTAATTTTTTTTGTTCTTTTCTTTATCAACAATTCATTTCCCATTGAAAAAAAAAAGTGAAAATTTCTTCATCTTTTTTTCTCTTTTCCTTCATTAGTACTTATCACCATTTTCAAATGAACAATATAACGAAAAATTGTATAAGACTTTTATCTGACAAAGCTGCTAGATTTGTTCCCACCACAGGAGTATATCCAAAAGGGTATGCTGTTGGTGGTATCCATTGTGGGGTTAAAAAAGATGGGAAAAGTTTCGATTTAGCTATCTTACAAAATACATTTGGAAAAGAAGCATCAACTGCAGGTGTTTTTACCCAGAATAAATTCAAAGCTGCTCCAGTACAAGTTTCTATGAAAATTTTAAAAGAAAAATCTGGTGCTGGAGTCAATTCCTTTGTTATCAATAGTGGGAATGCCAATGCCGTTACCGGAGCCCAAGGAATCAAAGACGCTGAAAAAATGGTATCGGTAACAGATTCTGTTTTGGAAAACCCAACTGATTCAACTTTGGTGATGTCTACTGGGGTGATTGGAAATAATTTACCAATTGATAAAATATTAAATGGAATTCCTAAATTAGCATCAAATCATTTGGGCAATACCCATCAACATTGGATTGATTGTGCTACTGCTATTTGTACCACTGATACCTTCCCAAAATTGGTAACCAAACAATTCAATATTGGACAAGATACCTATACATTAGCAGGATTATGTAAAGGTGCCGGTATGATTTGTCCAAACATGGCTACTTTATTAGGATTCTTCGTCACCGATGCTCCTGTGTCACCATTGGCATTGAAACAAATATTGAAATACGCTGTTGATAGATCATTCAATAGTATCACTGTTGACGGTGATATGTCCACCAATGATACCATTGTTGCTATGGCTAATGGAGCTGCTGGTGGTGAATTGATCGATAATAACTCATCCAGTGCCGACAGATATGCCGCATTACAAACTGAAATTGTTGATTTTGCTCAACAATTAGCTCAATTGGTGGTTAGAGATGGAGAAGGTGCAACCAAATTCATTACTCTTGAAGTTAAAGATGCTTTGTCTTATAAAGATGCCAAATCTATTGCTTCAAGTGTGGCAAACTCTTCACTTTTCAAAACTGCCATGTATGGTAAGGATGCCAATTGGGGTCGTATATTATGTGCTATTGGATATGCCAATGTTTCAACCGATAATTCCGTTATCCCAAATAAAACCAGTGTTAAATTTGTTCCTGTCGATGGTAGTGAACATTTACAATTGTTGGTTAATGGAGAACCGGAAAAAGTTGATGAAGAAAGAGCTTCGGAAATCTTACAAGCTGAAGATCTTGTTATTGAAATTGATTTAGGTACTGGTGGTGGTCAAAGTGCCAATTTCTGGACTTGTGATTTGTCTCATGAATACGTTACTATTAATGGTGACTATAGATCATAAACTGATTAAGAAATTAATATATATGTATATCTGTAATATAATGCAATCTGCCGTCCGTCAAATTAGGGATTCTTAAGGAAATCTTTTATAACGGCATAAACCTCTCTGACTGTAGATTCTTTTTCTAAGAACAAAGCATGTCCGGCATCTTCAAAGAAAACCATCTTTTTTGAATTCAAAGGTAATGCATCAAAGAACAGTTTCACAGCTTTTGTACTGACAATATTATCATCATCCGATTGTAAAATTAGTATCCTTGTTGTTCTATCTGAGTATTGATGCACCGAATCTATTAAAATCTTGCCTCGGTGATATATATCGGCCATTAGCCTAAATGAAGAACTAGGTAAGCATAGTTTATCATTTAGGAGTTCAATTCTTTTCTGGGGACAAGTTGTGACATAACGATAACTAGAAATAGTCTTGCATTCGGTATATTTCAAGTATGGGAAAAAATATGCAATAATATTCATGATTATAATTAAGAACTTTGATGGGGTAGCTTTTTCGTAAATCTGAATGCATGGTGCACATGAAATTAGTACTTCGATATTGTCTTTGTATTTTCCCTGTAGGAGATATTCAAATGCAATTGCACCTCCCATTGAATGCGCTAGAAGATTAATTTTGGTGGTTTTGTATTTGTTTAGGTTATGCTGAATCATGAAATCAAGATCGGTGATGTTATTTTTATCATTAGTATACTTGCCCTCTGTTCTTCCGTGTTCTCTCATATCGTATCCGAAACAAGTATATCCCCATGCAGATAATTTTTTCGCTACGGCAATGTACATAAGAATATGCTCCGTCCAGCCGTGCAAGATTATAAATACTCCTCGATATTCCACTTTAGGATCAGCGTGGATGGTGAATGTGGTGAATCTGCATCCGTCATGCCTAAGAATTTCTTCGTCAACTGTTTTCATAACCAGCTTTGATTGTTCTAATTTGAAATCCCTTAGCCACAGAGATCTAAAAAATGAAAGAAGGAAAATTTTAGATAATATCAAGAGAGAAAGACATAGAGAAGAAATACCCGAACAAGGCGGAAAAAATCAAAGATATATATACTTATACATTTCCCCAATTCCATCTCCAGATCTGTGTTACACTCGGAAAACTTGATATACTTAGTTGGTGTTGTGATTTTTCTTTTTTTCTTCTTCTTTTTTTTTTGCATTACATCTCGGTTTTAAGCGACCGGGAATCTGTGCGGAACTCCCCGATCACAAATTGGCTTTGCAATCGGAACAATGTACACAGGCAACAATTAAGTGGTGTTTGTGTCACAAGGTTAGCTATTCATTAATTGAAGGTACTTTGCTATTGTTACTGTTGTTGTTGTTGTTGTTGTTGACTGCATCAATCGAATTGTTCACAACTTCAATTTGTATAGGCGCCGTTACTGCCGCAGAAACATTATTTGATCCATTCAATGAAAAACTGGCAATTGAAGAAACACTACTGGCAACTTTTGATAATTTAGCTTTGAACTCTGTCATACTTTGGTCTATACCGGAAATCCTTCTGGTTATTTCCACAATTGGCCAAGGGAATGCTCTGAACATGGGCATAAATTTTCCGTACAATGGTAACTTTATTTCCCCTCGTCGTCCTTGTTCAATTGCATTTACCACATATGAAGCAACAAATTTAGGATCCAATTCTGGAGCAAATATAGTAGAAGGCGTTTTCACTCCTTGAAACATACCAGTTTTGAGTTGGCCAGGACAAACAAGCAATGTTTTAATACCATGGGGGTTTAGTGATGGAGAACCCAACTCATAGGTTAATGATTCATGAAGGGCAATCAATCCTGACTTGGAAGCACCATAAGCACTCAATCTTGCCGGAGACATATATCCCAATACAGAAGCAATTGTTATTATATATCCCCGGTTTTTCAAAATCATATCAGGAAGGAAAGCTTTGATTGTATAAAAACTGGATAATAGATTGATTTGAATTGTTTTCTCGATTTCTTGGAAGGATAAGTCAAGTACGGTTTTCCCCGTAGTGATGCCGGCATTATTGACAAGTACAGTAACGGTGCCAACATCTCGTTGAACTAATTTCTGTGTTGATAAAACTTGTTGTCTGTCGCTAACATCACATTGATAATATATCACCCCAGGAATCTTTTCTTCTTCAGAAGGGATTTTGATATCAAATACTATGACTTTGGCTTTGCGAGCCAGAAGTTGAACGACTAAATGTCGTCCTAATCCGGTGGCTCCACCGGTAATTAAAATAATATCGAATTTGGGTTCAAAAACGGTGCCAATGATTAGGTCTGATAGGTATCGAAATTGTTGGTTCAGCCAATATATCAAACTAATTAATAAATCCACTACAAAAAACATTCCTGAAAGTAATGATCAAATATGGTGATGGTCCTTGAAAGGTAAGGTTTGGATTTGGATCTTGTTGTCCGGTAATAACCATATGAGATCAGTATTGAAATTTTTTGGCAACAGGTTTTGCAAAACACAAATATTTGTGTGCAGGTGTACAAAGAGGCGGGGGAATTTTTCAGATCATCTACAATTACCTTTCTTCAACGATAACAACTATATTCTCAGATGTTAGTATTTTGGGGAAAAGTTCAAGAATAAGTTTAATATAATCAACCCAATATCTAACCAATAATTGCTTAAACCGAAGTGCATTGGTAAATTTTGTGGGGCCATATTTGGCTCAGCCTCCATGAGTAAGTATCTGATATTCCTGACTATATATATATGATTTGTTAACAGTAGGTAGCCCCTAACGTGGAGTTCAATTCAACTACCAACTACCAAACTACCTATTGTTGATAATGTAGTTACGCACTTGGATATGAAAGTTCCAACAACAACAACATAGACAATAACTACACCAAAACGGATTTTATTTTTTTTTTTATATTCTTCTGTGTTCATGGAGAATTAAGTATGGGCCATTAAATTCGTTTATTGCTTGTTTGTTTATGTACATAGGAAATTACTCCATAGCAAGTTGGATGAATATCCCCCCGTTTAAGAATGTAGAAATTTCAAAAGTGCTTCTTGACCTTTTAGTTTCATTAATTTCTTGATTTTCAACAAGTCTTCAATTTCATTATCACTAAGTTGTTCGTCCGAGTTCATTTTTGACATTCCTTCCTTGTTCACGACTTTCAATAATGCATCTAAATTCAACACTTTCTGCCTCTCTTTAATTTCATTTAAATTCTCAACTGCTTCAAGTTCCTGGGGATTTGTTTCAATACGACTTTGCATGTCATATTCTGTGATATTGTCTAATATTTGATCCTTTTCAACTTTATCTATGAAATCTATTAGGATCAGTCGTTCGGGTATCTTGTATATAGTTGATGTTTTGCTTCCTCCATTGGCAACTTCGACAAAACTCGTACCCACATGATGCTCGCCTTCAACGTATTGGAAAATTTTAGGGAAATCTTTTGGTATTATATCATCAATATGATTGGGGCATTTCCATTTTTCTCCAAGTGTTTTGGGACCAAACATGGGTGGATTTAAACAATCAATATGATATACCAAAGGACAATAATCACAGTGAATTAAGGTTCTTCTATTAAGTCCCGATCCACCACAACAGTGACATAAATACGGATCATCATTTTCATCATATAATGCTTCAAGATCCCAATTCTTATCTTTGATTCTTTCCTGTAATTGCGATTCATTTTTCGGTAGTTGGAATTTAACCGGTAATTTGAATTCTTTGGGGTTCATTTTCTCTAATTCAAATAGTAGTTTTCCGAAAATCCCTTCCGTCATTTCAGGTGGATGTAGTTTGCATGAACATTCACGACAATACCATTCATCTTCCGGTGCTTCTTCCAAAGGTGGATCACAACATGTGAAATGAAAAGATTTTGGACAAGATTCACAACATATAAGGACCCCTGGTAATTGACATGACGAACAGAAATCATCGTTCTCTATATTTTCTTGAGCTGATTTCTCCTTTTTAACCGTTCCGGTTGTGTATAATTTATTTTTCTGTGACTTTATTGGTGATGACGTGACTTTGGCTCGTTTCAGATACTTTCCCGATGATGATGAGGATGATGATGAATTATCATTGGAAGATGTATTTCTCTTAGGTGTGCTCGGTGGTAAAAGCGGTGGTGTGCTTCTCAATCTCTTTGATCTTCGTGGTTGATTTGGATGTCTAATATCACTTTCTTCGGCATCTCCTTGTTGTTTTAATTTATCTCTATAATTATTCTCAACTAGTTCCACCGTTTCATTACCAATAGCAACAACATCAGTATCAGCACTTGGTGTTCCTTCTCGTGACCCTCCACTCCCATTCAGACGTCTATATTTCGATGACCATAAATATTCCTTCTTGACTTTGGCACTTGGAAGGTTCGGAAACCCTGTGGGACCAGGCTTGGCTAGTTCTGGTTCAATGAATTTATATTTATTTTTCTTTGGCACCACCAGTTCTTTAATATCAGGACTTGCAGACAAACTTAATTGAGCAATTCTTGTTGACTTCCGAGTGTTTAACAAGCTGACAATATCCTGTTGTGCCCCTCTATGACCTTTTGTTTTCATGGTCATAATATCTCTAAGTATGGTGTGCCAGGGATATGGAAAATTGAATATTGAAAAAAAAAAAAAAGATATAAAGAAAAATAAAAACAGAAAGAAACAGAAAGAAACAGAAAAAAAAAATTGATCAACGCGGGAAATGAAGATTGTGGAAGAGATAGAGAGAGAGTGCTGGGCGTCGCTCATTTGGATCTACTTATCCATGGAAAAATAGTCAAAGACGTGTTGACGTTTTTCAGAGATACAAAAACTGTAATAGAACCGTTTTTCATACTCTAAGGTCTTGTATTTGACTATCAGATACTTATTCTTTAATACAGGAAGCCAAACTTTGGTTTTGGTCAGAACGATTTGTGTTTTGTAATTATCTTCAAGAATGGATGCAGGTAGAAGTATGTATTTTTTTATAGAACAAACCCATCATATTATATAGATGATATTGGTTGGCTTTTAATAGATGCCGTCAATTGTTCTACGGTTGCAATGTTTTACAATGTTTGTAACGGTTCGGAAGTTGTGTTTCGATCATCCGGAATAAATGTGTTTAAGTTTGTAACCTAAAAAGAAACAATATTCCAGAGAATTTATTCAGGTACCAACATATCTACTAGGAAGAAGTGAAAGTGAAAGTGAAAGTAAACCAGGTGACAACTGATCAAGGCTATATGTTTTACTTCTTTCTAGTATTTGTACTTGTATATTTAACTATTGCTTATCCTACACAAGATATATATATCTTATCGTGAGATTCTTATTCTGATGGACCAGTACTTTCTCGAATATCCCAACCCCTTTAATGTGGTTCTAGTATACTTTTCATTTAGCCTCACGTGATACAAGAACGGAATATTTGTGGAACTTTTTGTCTTATAAAACCGAAATTGTATAATTTGGGGTTGCACAATTTTGATCATTGTTATAATCTTCTATTATCTTCAATCGGAAGATGTGACAGAGTTGGGTTGGCACTGGTTTTCTGTAAATTTGGAATATTCAGTTAATCGGTGCCCATAAGTTGTGAAATACGAATGTGATGAGACTTGATCGTCAATAAAGACCAAGAACACTCACTTACCTCTTATTTATTGTCGTATTAAACCAATCCAAATCACCCTGCAAATTTCTAGTAGAAACTGGTATTTTATTTCATTTGTAGATGGTTGGTTTAAATAATAAACAATGAAATCAAAATGACTGATGATATTGGATCCGTTGTTCAGTTCCATTTGTAAGTTTTTAGATTTCGTTTAGAACAAAAAAAAAAAATAAAACAATATTTCCACCAAAAACATAGAAGTTGTATCATTGCGGACCATGTTTAAATATGTTTAAAATCTATTTTCAGCTTATGTAATTAATAAATAGCATTAAGGTATTTTTGTTGCAAAAAAAAAAACGATTAGAACATAATATTTTGCCGACATTTGACAGATAAATGTCGTCACGAGATCCATGGCAAAATAGGATAGCATTAAAAATAGAACAGTAAAATAATATATGCCTATCCCATTGGTTCTAAAACTATCGTTTCAATTAGAATATACTCAGGAGTTTCAGATTGAGTTTCACAAAGAGTAATTGTCTGTACAACAAGCAAGGTTTACTTAATGGTAATATTAGAAAAGAATTTTTCGATACTAGACCGGACTCTAAAGATGGCATACCTTTGAAGTTCTTGGAAATAACGATCATGTTAGATGATGAGATGTAGTTTCTATTCTTAGAAAATCTCTGTTGTGATCTAAGTTGCCTATGTATCCCCCCCGTACTTGGTTTTTTGGACCGTACCTCCCTGGCCAATAGGGAGTGAGCGACCGGGTACTTTTCTTTTCCCCGGCTGGTCCTGCGTTTTAGGACCCTTACGCCCCCCTTGGCCAAAGGGGAGCGAGACTGGGTATACTTTTGGGAGGGATAGTCAATCCCTCCAACCCAGTCATCTACAGTGCAGGTGGTTTCACTCATTTAAGAGAAACCATACTCCCCTGGGTTAAGTCGGGGGTCAGTCCGGGATTTGGGTGCCCATGTCAAGAGGCTCCCCGAACCCCGGTCTCTGCATCGGGATTAGACACACTCAATAATACCTCTTTCCCCCGAATTCTCAAAAGGGAACCAAGGCTGAGCGGCCATCCCGATTGAATGCAAGAAAGTGGTGACTAGTCACTTCCTTGTTGAAGGACCACCGCTAATCCACAACCTGCCTTTAAGAAGTGAACCCTACTCAAGGTAGTTCAAGGTGGCACATTCACGCCCTTCTTTGGGCGGTCCTTCAATAACCCGATTATCTCTTTAAAGGCATAGGAATCACAATCAGGTTTAATAAGGGAGGGAAGGAAAGGGAAATGATGGATCTTATCAGTGCTTTTTTTGGATATTACCTGGAAGGATAACAAATATCGCTTTGTTTATAGTTTTTATTAGTATCAGAAATCAGTAAAACTCACACCAAAGATTGTAGTAAACAAATTGATTACCTGATTGATTGATTGATTAAGTAATGAGTTATTTGTTTACATATCGGCGCCTAATCTGTTAGCACTTAATTGATTGTAGCTTGATTGACAACTTAATGGAATGGATTGATTAATTGATATGATTATTGGTTGCTGCTTTGTTGATTTGTCGTTGATTAAATCAGAAAGAATAAGATAAAAAGTAATATATAATAAAGTGCATTTTTTTTTGGGGAGATTTGCTATCCTTTTATAGTTATGTATTTTCTTTAATTATTTTTTTTGCAACCAAGATTTGCTTTGGGGTGAAATATATTTTTGGCGGGTAATTCTTTATTTTTTTCAAACATTTTTTGTTAAAAAACAATTGCAAAAACTTTGACATTAAAGTATCGAATTTTTGAAGAATTTATCTATATACACCGTTTATTAGAGATCATCATCGTCATTTACAAATAACTATTTATTTCTTTCAACATCTTATATTATAATAGGGTTTGATTTTTTGGAATTCTCTTCATCCCTTTGAAAGCTCATCCCTTTGAAAGCTCATCCTTAGTTACTCATGGAAAGCTATATAGAACCAACATTAATCTTCCCAGATCCATTTTTTTGTTTCATATCCAGTACTAGAGTAGAACACTATCCCTGATACTTCATGTAATTACATACTCCAAAAAACCAGTCTAGACTTTTTTCGAAAAACAGTTACCTGAAAAATTTCGTGTAATTTTTTTTAAAGGGATTTTTTTTCTGGTACCTTTTTTTACCCCCTTTTTAATTTCCTTGTACACAAGATCACCAACATTTAGATCCAATACATCTTTGACACACAGTAAACCCAACATAATCTTACAGTAGTTCCAGACCTGTAAAATTGTTAATCAATCAATCAATCAATCAATCAATTAAACAGACATAATAATCACGCAAGGGGCGAAATTCTTTTTTTGTTTTACCTGTTTTTGAAAAAAAATGAATCGCGACCCCTTTATGTTTCAGATTATAACGTACATAAATTAATCCAAAGTATAGAGAAAAAAATTTCAAGGAGATTTGGTGCTTCAGAAACAGAATGTTTTAGATCTAATTCAAGGAACAAACAATATATACCGCGTGTAAACTCCTTTCATTTTAAATGAATAAATTTTTGAAATATTACAAAAATGAAAAAATGAAGATCTTGAGCCTTTTTTGTCATACAAGACCAAAAATGTTTGTAAGTGGGGGAGGGGGACGAGGGAAGGAAGATACGCCATGCTTTTTTTTGATAGATGGTGTATAGAAGCAAACGTACAGCTCATTAGTGTATCTGTGCAATAGCAATTTCAGTGGTCATGGTCTTAAAGGGTGGAGAGATGAGGGATTAGTTTATCCCATTGTGCTACATAATTTTATAAGAGACCAACCAACACACAATAGGACGAATGACATGAATGAATGAACAAAAAAAGAAAAATCAGAACACAATAATTTAAAAAAAACCCTTTCAGAAATTACCATTACTACTTTCTGTAACTACTACCCTATTGTTTTGTAACTAGAAAGTTTAATAATATAAAGTCAATTATTTGGTTTTTTGGTTTTTTGGTTTTTTTACTTGATTTGGGTAAATTCCAAAATCATTTATGAATTTTTTTAATTGCTTACATTATGCATTGCATGAGTAACGTAACTAAGGGCAAGAAAATAAAAATAAAAATAAAATAAAAAAATTATATACTTGAATTTTAATTTTACTTTTACTTTGACTTGATGCTTATGTATTGCCAATGAACTTTATGAATAATAATGTCAATGAACAACCAATAAGGTGATTATACTCATGTACATATTCCCCCAACCACTATAAAAAAACTTTATAGAAAATAATGAGTTATAAATCAAACAAACTCTCTGATCAAATTTATCTAAGGTTTGTTTAATTGAATAATGACAAGTGTGCCTTACTTTTATTTGAACTCCACAGTTAAAAAGAACATAAACAAATTTTTGGTAATTGATATGTAATTAACTAATATATTAAATTGGACTGAAAGGGTTTTTTCTTAAGACGTGTATGTGTTATGTACCTTATCTTGGAATGTAACCTGGGTCCAATTTATATTTTCTCCTGAACAAAAGGGACAGAAAGAATGGGTTGTGAAAGGGATGAGATGCGTTACCCTTTAAATTACGTTACGTTGCTTTGGAGACGAGGGACGAGGGACGAGTATTATGTTATGGTTGTGCCTGAACATTAATAGTTCACTAGGTTACCCAAAAGGGTTAAATTAATTAAATTTAATTTAAATTATTACCAAAAGATGACAATGAAGAATATAAAGAATACAAAAAGGATTTAACCGTTGTCAATCCGATCTGTCAATCAATGACAAGTAAAAAATTTATTAAAGAGATGCACAAAAGATTTCATGCAAACGATACACAAGAAAGAAATCACATTACAATACCCAGAGAGAGATCATTAAGGTAACAATGTGACAGAACCAAAAAAAAAAATGAACAATAAATTACCCCAAAACTGTAAGGGTCAAGTCTAAATAAAAAAAGAAAGAATAAAACACGTGTAGTTATCACCTGTTAAGAATTATTTTGTAGTTAAGGTTAGTGTTTTGTGATGTTATGTGGTGTGGAAGAATTTTCTTGTTAAATAATAGCCTCATGTTAAGAAGTTACTCAACGTGGTAGTAATAGTGGGTGATAATAGTTGGGAAAGTGGGTCAGTGTGAACAGGGAAGGGGGGACTATTTGTTGGTTACAATATCAATATCATTTATAAAATCAAAATCAATAGTAATAGGGCTTATTTTTATGCACATATATGCGTTAGCAACCTGTGGGTTTAAGGGAATAACAACGCCTCACTTTATCTATCACTGTCTCACTCTCTTACGCTCACTCTGGGTCTCATCGTTACCTGTTGGTTTTATAATATTATCGGTAATGTTGTTTTACCTTCCTACCTTTTTTTTTTAAACAATTATACATTGCATTAAAAGGATTTTCTTGCCTTTGGGATGTTGTCTTACAGTGCATTAGGTTGAATCGGAGTATCAACTAGAAGGTATATAGATACATACAAAGAAGTATATACATCATTTTTAACATTCCATTAACTACTTTCTTTATTTGTGTATCCTTTGGCCTTGGGGGTTGGTTGAATGGTACGATCGGATCAACGAAGAGAGAAAAATTGCTTTTGTGTAATTGTTTGGTATTGCGCGGATTCCGACTTCCCTCGACTTTCTCTTTTCTCTTTCCCGAGCTTCCCCCTTAACCTTTCAACAACCCTTAACTTAATCTTTCAACCCTTAATCCTCTTCAACCCTTATTGTTTTGTTATGTCATTCACTAAAACCTTACTTCTCTTTGACATATTTTTCTTTTAAGGGTCGAGGACAATCAAATAATTTATCCCCCTTCCATCTATCTACACATGCACACGGCCAGTGTGAGTGGAGATCAATTTCCTACCACACTCTAAAATATGAACACACCATCAAAATATCTATTAATAATACAGAAATAAAACCTAAACATAAAATAGAATAGAATATAGTATAATACAATACAATACAATACAATATAAATCAAAAGATCAACTTTTTTAATTTAATTACTCTCCTTTTTTAATTATTTATTTAAAAATCTAAGCCAGTAGATTCAATTTCATCATCAATCATTGTTTGAAAATAATATCCCAGTTTAGGTATTCTTGGAGGTGTAGTAAATTTATCATAACTCCTTATCTTTTCTTTTGGTGTTTCATATATATTATCAACACCAACTATATTATTATTACTATTAGTGGAATCTGTGGATGTGGATGAAGATAAAGATAAAGATGAAGACGATGATAAAGATGATGATACACTCATTGGAGAATAAAATTCATCAAATGATTTCTGTGGTAGTTTAATATCATTTCTTAATAATTGAACACTATCTTGTAATAAATCTTGTAATTCAAATTTAAGTTCATTATCTTGTAAATTATTAACTTTTGATTCCATTGAAGTGAGTCTATCAAGTAGTGAACTGCTATTAATAGGTGTAAGTGTTGACATCATCATCATCATCATCAGCAGCAGCAGCAGCAGCAGTAACAACTGAGTTCTTTGTCGTTTATGGGAAATCGAAGGTGTTGATGGAGTAGGTAATTCATAATTGTTGAGTGTAGTAATAGAGTTGTTGTTGTCGTAGTTGTAGTCGTCGTTGTCGAAACAAGTGAATGATCTCTTTTTAGATGATGATGATGATGAAGTGGTAGTTTTCCTGGTATATGTGAAAGGCGATTGTAACATTTGTTATAATGATAATAGTTGTTGAATGAATTAATTAATGAATGCAAAAACAAAAAGAAGATATATATAAAAACAAAAAAGGAACAAAAGGGAAATTTTGAAGTTATTATATATTCCTGTGAAGTAAGTACAAGAATAAGAATTATAACAAGAATGAAAGGTATAAGGTATAAACACAAATACAAATTACAAGTTATAAGTTATAAGTTATAAAAGAAAAGAAATGGAGGTGGGAGTACACTTCCTTAATTTCCTGTTTTGTGTCATATTATTATTCATGCCTATATAAATAATACTTTCAGTTTGTGTTATTTAATTATTTTTTGTGTTTGTGTTGATTATGTAATCACAATAATGCAAGGTTAAATAACCTGAGTAAATTAAAAATTTATTAAAAAACCACAAATTTCACAAAACACTCGACAAAGGGTTTTTTTAAATAATCCTCCTTCCAACCCACCAAGCACAGAACACAGAACACAAATCATCTACTCAACCATTCTTACTTTAACTCTTGAGGCGCCTTCAGACCAACATAGCAAAGTATATCTACTATTATTATTGCATCTTCTACTACATCTACAACTGTTCTTTACAAGACACGTCTTGAATTAATTTGTTGAAGTGGCTACAAGTTAGGGTTGAAAGGGACCAACAAACTCTATTTCATCATTGTTTTGCATATGTTTTTTAATGGGCTTTTTTTTGGTGGTGGTACGATGGGGCCAACACTCTTTCTACTTTCTTCTTTGTTTTTTGTTTTTTTTAGGAGTCAAAGGAGTGAATTGAATGTTTTATCTCTAAGTGGCTAGTTTCACCTTTTACTTTTACTTCACTTTACTTTATTTCATTTTATTTCACTTTTTTGCTCGTAACGTATTTATTATTACGCAAGTGAACGAAACATTTTTTATGTAAAGTATTTTAATTCTTTTACTTCTTCTTTTACATCATCATCATCATCATTAATATCATAATTTCTAAAATAAGCAATATAATTTCATCAAAGTAAAAATAAATAAAAATAACACACACGGTATATAAGAGAAAGATAGATGGAATTTTCAGATAAAAAAAAATTATATAAGTATAATAAAAAAACGTTATGTCCCGTTTACTAATCTTTACAATAATAAGGGTGGAGACATTAATGCCGATGGGAATAGATGGGATGGAGATATTTATACACACACACATATACACATATACACATATACACATAAACACACGTTTTTTTTTTTAGTTCATTCAACTTTTTACACTCGTTCTACTCTTAAAAATGTAATTTTAGGCTAACTTTCCGTTCTTACACACCTCTCTCTCTGTAATGAAACTAAAATTAGAATAAAATCTATAATTTCACAATCAAATAAATATAGATATATAACTATAATCAAATTATCACACACTCAAAAACAAAAAAAAACCCTTTGTGACATTACAATGAATTTAGTAACAGACTAAAAAAAAGGACATTGAAATAAAGGCTAAAATAGAAAAAATTGGTCTTCACAACCCTTTTTTTTTCAGTTGTTCTCCACTGTAATTTGAATATACATCTTTACCCTTTAATTATTAATTATATATTATTAATTTTTGATTCTTCTTCGTCTTATTATTATTATTGTTAACTTACAAAAAAAAAAGCTCAACTGATGTTTAAGTGGGAATTTTAATTTAATTTAATTAATCTATCTCGTCATTCAAGAATATACCTTGATCTGGAAAATGATCACATTTTAAGCTTTAGTTTACATTCCATTCCATACCCACTCAAGCAACACACAGTTGTATCACAAATGCACAATACATTTATACTATACGTCCTTGGATCAAAACCACTAACTAAGCAGCCGCTCTCCCAACAGATCAATACAAAGGCAAGAAAAGAAACGTATCACAAGTGCATAGAACACTCATGCGTAATAAAACGTGTTCTTGATTGTTTAAAATGTAATTGCTTACTATGAAGTAGGTTTCAAATAATTCTAATGTCAAAAGGTGTCTAAAAATATATCACTGTGTGTATGTGTATATCTCCGTTTCTGTCGTATTCGTCGTAGTTGGTTTGAAATGAAATGAAATGAAATGAAATGAAATGAAATGAAACTGAATCTAAGTATTCTGAAATTCCCATGACGTCTCTTACTCATCACACTCACATACACCCTTACACACATTCATCAACAATTATGCACAACTGATAAATTTTTAATTCTCAAGTAGTGCTCATGACCTCTGATCCACAATTACACGAAATAGAGAAATAGAGAATGAGGCAGATTTAGATTTAGATTTGGTTTGGTTTTTTTTTTTCTATTCTTCTTATGTTGATAATATAAATAATGAGACGCGTCTTGTGAGGTATAGCATCGTATAGTGTACTAGTTGAGAAGAAAGGTGGGAATTTACTGTCGTTGATGTGTCTATCAACGGAAATATGCTACCACACGTAAAATATTACTAGAGGATATTTTTGCATTATTTTTAGATCCAAAATTTTTTATTCCTTTTCAATTTTATAAATTGTAAATTATATAAATTTTAAATTGTAAATCCCCCTTTTTTCTTAACATTCAGTAGATTCAAATGGTGGTGATTTTCTCCCACTTTGTTGAAATATCCAAGTGGGGTGGGGGGAGGAGGACCAGGTATGTGTATATCTCCTCCGATCTCCTCTTCCTTGTTCTTGTTCTTGTTCTTGTTCATTCCTTTCTCTCTCCCCCCCCCCCTTCCTTCCTGTAAACTCCTCTTACTCCTCGTTTCCATTATAGGTATTGTACAAAACCACACCGTTAATTAAACTCAACCTTTCTCCTACAATATAACACAATACAGTACAATACAATGTGAACAGTAATTATTTTAATTTGCATCTATTTTATTTTTTTCTAGTTTTTCTTGATCATATTATTCAATATGATGATTGATAATAGATAATTGACAATGGTAGCATAGATAGAAGTTGGAAAACAACACGGTAATTGATTTGTCTCACACATACACACACACTCACCGTGCGCATATACAATACAATAAATACAATACAATACACGCGTTCTTCTCTTGGATCAGCATTAATTACTTGCTTTTGTATTGTATTGTTAAGATTCAAAAGAGACAAGTGATTATTTTGTAGATAATTTTTTTGTATTATATTAGCTTAGATTATTTTCTACTCTACTCCGTTGAGTTCTCCCCCACCCCTAAGAAATGTGGAGGGTTGTCACCTTTAGGTTACATTAATTAGTCTTTTCTTACTTTTATTTTTTTGCTTTAATTTTTGCTTTGGAATTTTATTCTATTTTATTTTCTTTGAGTCATGGACTAAATAGTGGTTAAGAACAAGGGTTGATAGATAGTCACTTGATGTGATGTCTAAGTAATGACAACCTCGGGAAAACAATGTAAAATGTAATCTGATTGAAAACATTCTTCGCCTCTTCGTCTTCGTCTTTCTTCCTTCTCGTCGTTGTCGGTCCAATTTTTCAAATTTATATTTTCCTTTTAATCAATTGATGCCATTCGAATAAAGTCAAGTCAAGTCATTCAACTAGTGTCTAAAATTGAACAGTGTCTAAAATATTTTTTTTTTAGTTAACATTCCGACTAAGTTGACTTTACATTAAACTCATACTAAGATAACCTTACTTCCTATCATATCATTCAAATTTAATTAATTTTACTTATTATGTATATATAATCAATCAATGAACGAAATAACTACTACTACCACAACTACCACAACCACCACATGTTCATCGACGATTCAAGAAATTTCTTCAACTATCAAAATAAAAGGACGGTTAATTGATAACCATACACGTTGTATTCATTATCATACAGATTTAGATATAATTGCAATTAAATTTAAATGTTGTCCAAATTATTATTATCCCTGTTTTAAATGTCATCAAGAATTGAATAATAATTCCCATGAAATGGAAAAATTCCCCATCTCCGTCATCTCCACCACTAACAACACCAGCACTACCACTAATGTAACAGAAAAAGTTGTGATATGTGGTGATTGTTTTTATGAAATGACAATTGAAGAATATTTAACTTGTAATTATGGATGTCCATCTTGTTGTCATCCATTCAATCCTGGCTGTAAGAATCATTATCATTTATATTTCAGTTAAACTTGAATGATCAATATCAATCAATCAACCAGCCATAGAGGTAGAGATGTGTGACTTGACATATATTCTCATATTAAAATCCGATGATAATAATATTAAGATTAATAATATTCTATGTGTTTTTTTTTCTTGGACGGCGGAAGGGAGGCCGTGCTGGGGGACGTTAAAGCGTGGGACGTGACCACGTGAAACGATGAGAAGTAAGAAATGGGACGTCATTGCTACCACAGCATCATCGCGCGGAAAAGAAAAGAAGATTTGTTGGGAAAGGAATGGAATGAAATGTGTGACGACATTGATCATTTGTACGACATTGCGCCCCCCTAACAATGCTGTGTACGACATTTGATCACTTGCTTTTTTTCTACTTTGTACTTTTCTTTTATTAT
Organism: Candida neerlandica; assembly: GCA_030557875.1. Lineage (NCBI taxonomy): Eukaryota > Fungi > Ascomycota > Pichiomycetes > Serinales > Debaryomycetaceae > Candida > Candida neerlandica. The sequence continues at coordinate 37,080 of JANIWD010000067.1, read as the reverse complement.
TATTACTACTATAGTCAGATAGTTACAAACCATACCAAGTCAAACCAAAAGATTAATCATTGCGCCCATTCTTTTATTTATCCACTCATAATATTTAACCATTTAATATCAAGAATATAATCCTTCCTTTATTTCAATTCAATCCATTTCAATTAAACTTTTTTTTCTTACCATTCATTTCAACATTACAATTTACTCAATCATATATTAAATATTTCCAAGCAAAATAATAATGTCAAGATCTCCTATTTCCCCTGTTTCCCCAAGTTCCGCATCCCTTGAACTTCCTCTTCCTCCTAAAACTTCATTGATTATTTCCAATTTAAACAAACAAGACTTTATCCAAGATCCAAGTTCACCGACATTACTGTCGTCATCCAAGAAATTATCATTGGTGGATCAAATAAAATTGAAATTATTAAATTATCAAGATGATATAATTGAGAAAATAACCCATTGGTCAAACTTACCATTCCTAAACAGAATAATTGTTATATTTAAAGATGAATCAACTGCACAACTGGCATTTACCTATTTGACAAATGAATTCAATAAGAATAAAGCATTGGAATATATAAAGGTTCATTTACAAGAAAATTTATTAACTAGAAGTAAGTCACATGATAATATGGTAGAAGGGGAATATTTGAATGTAACCAAGAGTTTGAATAATTTTAAGAATTTGTATAGTCAAGATAGTACTGATGAAGGAAATTGCAGTTTGAAAGATTATAATGAACCAACCCCAGCTAAAGTTGTTACTGATTTGTCGGAATTGTCTGATTTAAAGATTGATAATCCTGACTTTCCTTCATCCCCAACCATAACTTTCAATGAATCATTTTAGTAAAGACAATAACAATAACAATACAAGACAATTCTATATATATATATATAACATAAAATGCAATGTAGTTCATAATTTTGTGTATGTGTGAGTTAGTTACTTAGTAGTGTACTTTGGCTAATAACCAATTTATCGCCAAAACGAAAAAAAAAAATCTCACTCACCATACTCACCAAACACACAACCGCACACTCACTCAGAAGCAATACTAATTAGATAGAAAAAAAAAATCTCAACATTTCATTTTTATTGTCGTCACCTTACACTTTGCAACTTAAACCAACCCATCCCAAAACACCCTCATGAAGTTGACCAGTTTATTAGGTTGGTCATTGTTGGCTTTACCAACTACAATTGCATCATCAACAGCTGACAAGGAAGCTGTTGTTTATCTGTTGAACTTTCCTGTTGATAAAGAAGTCAGCTTATCGAAAAAAGAAACATCTATTTTCCTCAACTCATTCCTTCATGCTGATCAATCATTAACTAAATTAGGGGATAACGATGACTTGATTGATTTACTTAATCGTTTTTACTCTTCCGATTCAGGTAATCAAGGTGAAAAATTGATTATTTCTATCAAGGGAGACAATTTAGAAGACTTGGGAACTCCAGCTTTCAGAACCAAACATTTATCATCAAAAAAAATTGGTAAATTAGCCAAGAACTTGTATGGTGAAAAAATCAAATTAACCCCTGAATTGACCCTTGCCACTGATAACGAAGACAATCAAAATCCAATTGTGGAATATTTCAAATATTTTGATCATAAATTGGATTCAATTTGGAAAAATTTCACCCAACATCACCAACAAGAAATCGAAGGTTATTCTCCAACAAATGACAAGATTTTCATTAATGAATTGTCTCAATTGGTTCATCTTGAAAACCGTAATGCTAAAGACATGATCAAGGAGATTATTTATGACGGAATCAATGAAAAACTGCAAGAACAGGTTGTGCTTGGTAAAATAATTTCTGAAGATTTTTTTGTTGATTTATCTTCATTACTTTCAATTAAGAGAAAAATTGGTAGTAATGCTCAAACTTATATTCATTCAAAACAAGTATTAACTAATTTAATTAAAAAATTGAGTGAAAAATATGATGTTTTGGTTATTTGTCATCCAAATTCACAAGATTTACCTCATTTAAATAAAAGATCCATTGAATTAGCTTCTAAATCTTTCCAATATGGAACTGAAGATGCTTGTGAAATTGCTACCAACAGTTGTAACTCCCATGGTAAATGTAAGCAACAAAATGGTAAATACTGGTCATGTTTATGTCAACCTTCATTTAACAAAACCACTTCCAAGACCACTACTTGGGTTGGTTATGATTGTGCCAAGAAGGATGTTTCAGTTGAAGCTAATTTATTCCTTTGGACAAGTATTGCATTGGTTGTTTTATTAGTTGGTGGTATTAAATTGATGTTTAGTATTGGAAACCAACCATTACCTGGTGTTTTAGATGCTGCTACTGTTCCTAAAAAGGGTAGTTTGTAAGTTAATAAGTAAGTAAGTAAGTAATTAAGTAACTAGTTACTTAAGCTACTTGAGCTTTACATAGAAGATAAAAAAACAAAAACAATATAATGGACAAATAGAAAAGTATATTCAACTTCTTTGCTTTTTTTGTAGATCGTAACGATTTCTGTATTGGGAAATGTTTTAAAGTGAAAAAATGTATCAGCCGATTGATGATCACCACCACCACCGCGAAAGAACAAACAGAGAACAACACAACCAGAAAAAAAAATTATTAGAATAAGGGGTACGGCCATATTAATATATTTTCTTTTCCTTTCTTCCAGCAACAACATTCACTACTATCAACTAAGCCATGATATTCATTAAACGATCAGTGGTAACCACCTTATCCTTGTTAGGAATATTAAGTATCATTTTCTACATGACATCATCAAGATCCGGATCCATTGAACAATCAATATCAAACATTTCCAATCTTTCCAAAGATGATATTTTGAAATTCACTAAACAAGATATCTCTGCTGCTCCTCCTGCTTCTAATCCTGATCTCAAAAAAGATGATACAGTTGAATCTACTGGTAATAATAATGAACAAGTAGAACAACAAGTAGAATTCACTGAAACTCCATTCATGCCTAAAATGGCTAATGAAACTCTTAAAGCCCAACTTGGTAATGCATCATGGAAATTATTTCATACTATATTGGCAAGATATCCTGATAAACCAACAATTCAAGAACGTAATACATTAGAAAATTATATTCAATTATTTGCTCAAGTTTATCCATGTGGGGATTGTGCTCGACATTTCCAAAAATTATTAAAAAAAGTCCCCCCACAAACAAGTTCAAGAAAAACTGCAGCATTATGGGGTTGTCATGTTCATAATATCGTGAATGAAAAATTACATAAAGAAGAATATGATTGTACAACAATTTTAGAAGATTATGATTGTGGTTGTGGTGATGATGAAAAAGAAAAAGATTATACTTTGAAAGGGGAAAGTATGGATCATTTACGACAAATTAAAATCGATCAAAAAGAAGACGTTCAAAAAGGTGGATAATTGTTGATTTGTTGTATATTTATATACTTTCTAATTAATACATTCGTTCTACTTTTTATTATTATGATTATTTGTGTCTATATTTAGGTTAATAATTAAAAATCCTTCTAGCGGTCTTACATGCGGTCTTACATGATTGTACAACATCCAGTTCCTTCACCTCCATTCCCACCACCACCACCACTACCACCACTCCTACTACCACTATAAAGTTGTTTAATATTTTTATATTTCGCAAATTTATTCTGATCAGGAGGTAAACTCCAATTATAAGGAATTAAATAATCCGGAGTTTCTTCCACATAATTAATAATTAATCCACTGGCTGTTGATGCTGGAATACGTTCTCTTTGTAAGGCAATTTTTAATCGATTATTTAATTCTTGAATTCTTTTTAATCGAATAACTTGAATTTGATAATCTATATCACTCATTGTTTTTTTATATCACCCCTAATATTAATATTGTTGTGTTATGACAGCACTAGTTTTTGTGTATGTATTGAGGGGGATATGTACGTTAATGTCAAATGAAACAAAAAATAATCGTGTTAATTTTTACATCAACGAAAATGTGAGCAGTGGTTTTCTTTTTTTTTGGAAAATGATATGTTGGACACGACTTTGTGCACGTGATTTGTGGATCATAAACTATTTATTATAACCTGGTAGTTCTTCTTAAAGAATACTTTATAGAGAATATTCTCGAGATGGATTATGTATTAGGGTATACATATCAATTGAAATTATTGAAAATGGATATTCTTTTTTTTTTACATAAACTTTGGTTCAAAAGTCCAACAAAGAATAATCAAGTTTATGACTTGATCAAAAAGGTAAATTTTTAATACTTCTTATGAGCAATTAATCCCCACCAAGAGGATTCTTATCATCAATATTTTCTAATTATCATAATCTAAAGTTCTTCTAATAATTTTTTTAGATCATTGATAGCTTAGTTTTACATTGTGGGCTATCCAAAAATTTCAACAAGAACTGCATATAACTTAGTGGTTTCTTTCAGGCACTGTGGCCGAGTTGGTCTAAGGCGGTAGACTCAAGATTTCTATATAATCTTCTTCTGATCTTCAGAGGTTTCTACTATCGTATGATGCACGAGTTCGAATCTCGTCGGTGTCAATATTTTTTTCTTTTTTAAAATTTTTTTGCTATTGACAAGTTCAATGTGAATTGAACTATCTTTAATCGGGCTGGTCTTGATAACTTGTAACCAAGATAGAATCTTCATAAGGATAGGGTATATATGTTGTTTGGTTCCTTTGTTCTGTCGGCGGGGGCAGGAGGGCGCACTTACAGTTTTTGCCCCAGGAAATTGCAATAAACAATGGGCGCGCACAATCTAAGACTTACTTTGGGCTGTTGTTCTTTTTTTCTTTCTTTCTTTTTTCTATTTTTATTTTTGTTTAGGTTCAACATCAATATCAACAACAACAACCCCACCACTAATTGACTAATATGGTAAACTACATTGTATGTCTAGCCCATTTTTGCGAACTACATGGTCCCACAATCATAATATGTACACAAGTTGTTTCAAAATCATTTCTTCAGGATAATTTACTATCATCAAACTCTAGACTTGCGAGTTGTGCATCATGTCAATTGAACCTACCCAACTCTTCTGTCAATATCACCAGTTCAATCAAGTTAAATACATCAAATTCCAGTTCTAGCAACAACAACAATCATAATGATGCAGTGGAAGTTGCAGGAGATCAACAACAAGAACAAATATGTATATCCACACATTATCCAGCTTTAAGTAAACGATATTCAGCATTAACAAAACTTGTAATGAAATCATTATCAGTTGAAACCACATCCGAATTATCCAAACCAATGTTTTATGGAGATGCCATAAATGGATATTGTATTAATCAAATCTTTAAAATTGAAGATGTTAATGCAAGAGGAGGAGAAAGGAAATATAGTTTGATGATAATTAGTGATGATGAATTTGAATTATTAAATAATTGGGATATTTTATTAATTTATTTGAATGAAATTATAGAATTGATCCAAAAAAAAGTTGAAGAGAAAAATGCAAAAATTGAAGCATTGAATAATCTAGTGAATGGAGATGGAAGTGGGAATGGAAATGGAAATGGAGGTGGAGGTGGAGGAGGAAAGAATGGAAATGTATTGGATAATGAAAGATTTCTTAGACGAAGTTTAATTAAACCGAAATCATTAACTGAATTAACTAATGATGATGAAATATTTGTAAAATTCCATTTATTAGCCACAGAATTACTAAAAGATATATATAAATAAATTAATAAATAAACGAATCAAACCAAGTAGAAGATTAACAATCAATCTAATAATAATAATAATAATACCATCTAATTAAGAAGAGACTCTAATTTACCTTGCGACTTTAAAATTTGAAGATCAGAATTTCCACCAATATGTTTCCCATTTATAAAAATATTAGGAACTGTACGTTGACCAGTTATTTCTTGTAAAGCCTGTTGAATAGTTGAACCATTATTTAAAGTATCCAATTCGATTAATTTGAAATTTTTATCATATTTGGATAATAAATCTTTTGTAGATGAACAATAAGGACAATAAGTTTTAGAATAAACAACAATCTTGTGGGAATTAATAGTGGATTCGATATCTTTTTTCAATTCTGGACTGATTGGTTCTGATTGGAACCATGATGTTAACCACTGAAACATTGTTATATATGGATGATAAGGGAATAAAAGATTACTTGATAGTTGAGTTGAGAGAAATAATTTTTTTCTTCTTCCTTTTCCATTGTGATCGTTCTTTAGTTCTCATTATCTAAATATATATATTTATATATTTCCTACTTACTTACTTAAGAAGTTCTTCTAATTTTCCTTCGTTCTTCAAAGCTTGAATATCGGAATTACCACCAACATGTTTTCCATTAATGAAAACATTAGGAACCATGTATTGACCTGTTTTATCATATAAATAATTTTGAATACTTAAACCATCTTCTAAAGTATTCAAATTAACCACCAAATATTCTTGTTCTAATTCATCAAAAACTTGTTTTGTATTTTACAAAATGGACAAAAAGTTTTAGAATAGATAACAACTTTATTAGATTCGATTGTTGATTCAGTTTCTTTGGTTAATTCAGCAGTGATTGGTTCTGGTTGATACCACCAATTAAATATCCATGCAAGGGCCAGCATTATTATTCTTCTTCTTCTTTCGTTACTTATTATTCCACATAATAAATAATTTGTAGAATGGGGTTTTCAGGTGGTATTTATAATTAGATAAGTCGCCTAAGAGGAATGTCATGGCATCTGAAAATGAATAAAACAAAGCAATGGCTCAAATCCTACTGTGGCTTGATTTGTAACACAACACAGTTTTGTTTTTCCGAATAGCTATAGAAACTACGGAAATACCAACCAACTCAATAGAAAATTCACATAACCAGTCTTATTCCCGTTAACAGGCAACTATTGTCGTATATCTCACTATATATATATATTCTGCATGTCGCTTGAATCCTACACATTCCACGATACCAAGTAAATGTCTAATTTGTCTATTATATATGTATATATGTATGTATCACTCTCTATTGGTATGCTACAAACAATTTTTGATTAGTCAAAGTGATATCATTGGTAAAGTTTACCACTTCTATTGTATCATCCCCACGTTGGTATTTACCATTTGGCTTAAGTTTATCATCTTCATCATCATTATACAACTCTTCTAATGTATTATTTGATTGATATGCCAAAGTAGGTGGGAAACATCCAATTGTTATATGGTTGTGTTTATTTAATGGTTCAATATCAACAATTTTTTTATCATTGTCATAGATTTTAACAAGTTCAACCTTGACACATATCAATTTACCTTGATTAATTACGATTTGTAATAGTTTAACATCACCAAAGAATGACAATACAGTTTTCTTTTTATTTGAATCACCTAAACCGAGTTTGGATTTGATGTTTTTCCATTTGATACGATTTTGCTTCCCTTTTGAACTTGCAATATGGGCCAATGTGACATGAAACTCATCCTGAATAAAGTTTTCTTTTTTTAAATTTTCATAATTTGAATTATCATGAATTAAGGGGTTGATTTCTTCTATGATTCGGGTATGGTTGATATTGATTCCATAGAATGTTGGATCTTTTGGTTTAGTACTTTTTGTGTCCATAACTTTGGTAAATGTAGGTTTATAATTTAACGCATCTTTGAATTTCTCTTCTATAATTGAATTGTTTGGTTTTGATGTAATTAATTCTGGATAATGCTTGTTAAGTTCATCAATTATAATCTTGACATTTTCCAAAGAGGAATTTTCATTGGTGTTCAACTTCAAATTTATGACAAGATCAAAGGCATCGTCTGGAGATCTGGAAGTATCAACGGGTTGTAATCTTCCAATGAATCCTTTCATTATACTTTCAACTAATTTCACATCAGTTTCTGGCTTGATGGATTGATGATTATCACCTCTTTTTTTAATTCTGTTGAATGTGATATCCCAAAGTTCCTTGTCAGTTACATTTGCATCAATAAAATTCACAGCAATATATTTCACTTCCACAACATCATCAATATAATCATGTCTTTTCTGATCAACAGTTGTAAATATTTGTTTTCGTTCCCTTGATGCTGAATTATTTCTATCAAATAAAACCACCGGGGATCTATCCAATGCCTTTAATGTCAAATCGACAATTTTCAATTTCGCATTCTTGGAAACGTTATCATTTTGAATGTGAACCCAATCAGGGAAAAGTGAAGCCAAAGTACTGAATACAGTTGTCTTACCACATCCTATTGTAGAGATAGGGACAAGGACATATTTAACCACTGGATCAAGTTTTATGTTGGCCAATTGAGCAGTTAATTCTTCATCAATTGTCAACAAATTCATACCATTTGTTTGATTCAAGTTTTGAAGGAATAATTGACGAACTTTTATTATCCCATGTCCATTCTCAAATGATTCTTTCAAATGTGGTTGCTTTTCAAATAAATCTTGGACAAATTCGAGATATTTCTTTGTGATTTCTTTATTCTTTTTAATCCGAACACCAGCGATGGTTTTTCCTTCAATCAACTGCCTGGTGCATTCTCTGAATTGACGATATAACAAATATGGTTGTTCAAACTTGTATTTGAAAAAAAAGTCGTGATTATCTCTACGACATCTGATCACAAATCCTTCAACTTCTCTTCCATTATAAGTACCTGTCTCACTGCATTTATGTAAAAACTTGAATAATTCTTCTCCATTGGTATAAGTCAAGAAATCAACCGCTTTAAATCCCCATTCTTTGGCAAACTCAATCACTGCTTCAATTGGAACTGTATTGAAAAGGATGGTATTGTAATTTAAACCATGGACATATAACCCAGATTTATCTTTTGGATATGGTAATACATGTTCTTCGAATTCATCATCACATAATTCCGCCACCACGGTCAAATTCTTTTCGTATAAATACTTGGCCAAATCTTTGATTCTTTCAGGTCCCAATTGTTTCGTTAATTGAATCTCACCTTCTCTGGCATGGTTTCTATTACTTCCATCTCTATCCCCGGTTGAATGCTTGGAACACACAATGATGTCTCCAGATGACAAACCACTAATAAATATAATACATCCATTTTCTTTCAAAGTAACTTCGTATGGACCCAGGGTGGATTTGATCAAATCTTCTTCTTTGGTGAAAGATTTCTCACCAACATTGAAGAACTTGTCATACCCTCTAACCACAATGGTATCATCATTAGTGGTGAATAATCCTCTTGCTTGGATAGGTAATTGAACTGAATCCTTTCCATAATCCCATTCAAGAAATTTCCATGAATCAATAGGTATGGTGGTGTTTGATGCATCATTGGTGAATTTTATGGATCTCCCATTACGCTTCAACTTTGTAGCTTCGTTCAACTGTTGACACAAGTCGATGATCTTGGATTTATCGTCCCTCATGAGTATTAAATGATGGTTTATGATAGTGGGAGAAGAGTAGAGTAGAGATGAGATAACAATTGGGTTAAATGAATGGAAAATATTTCGTCTTATAAATAGTTCACTTGCACGACTGACTCACACGCCAAAACGAACAAACAAACAAACAATATTTTAGAGTGTGTGTCATAGAAAGGGAAAAAAAATCAACAAACATTTGAATGAGTCAAAGTTGACAGCAACAAATAAACTAACAATCATGCTGTATGTCGTTGATGTGGATGAAGCAGACATTGATGTTTTAGATAAGAACTTACGTCAATCGAAGGAACTATTTGAATCCATTGATAAATCACTTTTTAATATATCCAATAAATCACAGAAGGCATCAACAACCATCAAACCCGTTCTTACCCAAGTGAACAAACTCTCTCGATCCAAAGAAGATGTTGATAAAGGGTTATTATTACTAAAAGATGTTAGTTCAAGTGCTGAGAAAATCAACAATTTTGAGAATATGTTGAATAATCCAGTTGAATCAATTGGAATCGTTCGGTATATGAATACTTTAAATCAATCAAAAACATTATTTAATACTGTGAAACCTAAATTCCGACAATTCAAAGGGATTCTATATAATTTTGAACAATTGAATGATCGATCAGAACGAAAGATTCACGAATATTTCCAAAGTTTAATTCGACAGGATGGTAACAAGTTGATTGAAAAAAAAGAAGAGATCAAGATGATTTTCAAATATTTCCAAGATCAAGGAAATGATGAATATGTGAATAAACTATATCTAAGGGCCAGAAGTGCCAAATTGATACAAGTGTTAAAACCATATGAACAAAGCACGCAAGTAATTGCTCGGGAAAATAATAGGCCTTATGAAAAGGGATCAAATGGGATCAATCAATATACTGATGTTATGATTAATGAGATTGGAAATGAAGTTACCCTTTTAAGGGCTTGTAATTTACCGATGAAGTTTACATCAAGTATTATCGAAGAGGAAATTTACAAATACAATGAAATTATCATGAAATATAATCAATTTTTCAATTCCCCAAGTCTAATCATTGATAATATCGTTTTAATATTGGAGATTCTTGATAATTTAAATAAACTGAAATATCATTTGAACAAAATTGGTATTCATAACCAAGAGTTTGATAAGATTATGGGATTGTTCATAAAACAAAACTCAGTCATATTTGAAGAGTTCATATTGGCCATTTCCAAGAGATTCAATGGTTTGGCTAAATTCACTGAGAATAGTACCCAAGAAGTTATCGTTGAAATAATGAGTAGATTACGGAAGATCAGTGAATTTAAGGCTGGATTACTAGAATTGATCAAGAATCATCAACTTGGAGACTGGGTGAAATCAGCTCCGTTTGCTAAAGTTTTCAGTTCTGTTATTATAAATCCTAATGTTGATACCAGTACGCCTGACTTCTTATTATCGTCATATTATTCCGACGTTATTGATGATATCATGGTGAGTATTGAACTCGGATTGAAGAGTGATCAAACCATTAAAAAATCCACCCAAGGTTTCATATTGGTGAAGAATTTGTTTATGTTGGAATCAATTGTAAATCGTTCACAAGATTTGTTTAATAGTTTGGGTCCTTTGGGGATGGAAAGAATTGCTAAATTGAAGAATCGATTCTTGAAATTGTTTTTGGAGGATTGGAATCATGCATCATTTATTATTATTAGAGATATGACAAACATTGTCAGCTCGCTGGCGATTGCAGGCAGTAGTACAACCACCAGTGGAACTGGAGGAGGACCAGTGTCCAATTTATCAAGTAAAGAAAAAGAACAGGTGAAAGAATTGTTCAAGAACTTTAATGAATCATTTGAACAAGCATTGGCAGCATATTCAAAGTATAATTTTGGTGATGCTGGATTGAAACAATATTTGGGTAATGAAGTGAAGAAATTGGTGATGAATGCTTATTTTAAATTGTATGATAAGTATGGAATATCTGACTTTACAAAGAACAAAGCCAAATATGTCAAGTATGACAAAATAGAATTTGAAAGGTTGTTAAATGACAGATTATAGAATAATGAAGTTATATGACAAAGAAAAAAAAAAATAAATAATAGAATAATTCAAAAGGCAGAAGTCAAAAGTAAAGAAGAATAAGAATAAGAAAATTAGAAAATTAGAAAACGGAAATTTGGAGGAAATGAGCTTGTATTTCGTTATTTTTCAGGGTAGTTTTTGTGATTCTAACGATAGAGATGTAAAAAAAATGAATAAAAAAAAAAAAATTACCGCTGTCAGTAAGTAAATAACGGAGATTTACAGTCAGTTTGGTTAGTAACACGGAAAACTCGAAGGGGATGCCGAATGCATAACCGAAATATAGTCAATGGTACTCCGATATCATGAAATAAAACAGCAAAAGTCAAAGATGAAATCAAAAGAGGAGGATACATAATTTGCTCAAATATAGTCTTGTGTAATGTAATCCAATCCCAAAATGTAAGGTCTATGCAGACGATAAATAAATAAAGAAAAAAAAAGAGAGAAGTTAATTCTATTTTGGCGGGTTACAGGGATGGCTAGTTCTATCTTTCTATTTATTTTGTGGGATCTCTCTATGCGTTAACTAAAAAACACATAAACATCTGCATGTTTTAGACATTGAATAAGGATAATAGTTACATGAAACAGCAATCATATTTGCGCAAATCTACTTGGGAATGTTTTATGATTGGCTAGAACATTATTAGATACTTTTTTAATATATGCAACTAGGGAAGCATACTAGTGGGTGACTTGACGAAACACAGAAGAAGAAATAGAAGAATCAAAAAAGAACGAAATCTTTATCATTCTCGACATTTTACGAAGAAAACGAACGACAGTGTTCATAAACTTGAAATTCTTTTGTGTCTAGATCTTTCAATTTCAGGTCTTTTTTTTTTAAATAAAAGAAGAGAATATGATAGTAGTTTTGTCATTGTTTATGCATATTATTTACCTCTTAAAGAAAGAATAAAATATTGAAGAAATCGAATCAAAGAACGATATTAAATGAAATAAAGTAAAACGACATGACATAAAATAAAATAAAAGAAATTCACCAGCAAGCAATTGAAAAGGCAACTCGATCCTTTTTTTTCTTTTTCATCCAATTAATCTCATTTCGTTCCCATTCTTTCTGAACGACACCACAAGAAAAGACAATACAATACAATATTAGACACTAACAAAACAAAACAAAACAAAGTAAGGCGTCACTTGAATTGTTATTTAGTTTATTTATTAATTTAGTCAAAGTATGTCGAATTATTGCTTTCAATGTACGTAAAGTAAGAATAGAAAAATAGATGACACGTTCACCTTGCTTTCGTTATCTGACAGTTACGATGTTTTTCCCACTTGCGTATACATAATGAACCATAGTGATAGATAGATACATACATACATACATACATACAAAACCAAACCAAAACCAAACCAAAACCAAACTAAAGGTTGTGCCTACATATATCAAGGAGAATTTTTTGTTAAAACCCCAGCATCAGTTCATGGCGAGTACATATTGATGAAATTAAATCTCACATATACTCTTAACGACCTTTATTTTTTACTCATTCCTGTTAGGTTATCTCGTTATCTATCTCGTTGTTCGTTTCGTTTCTTATGTCAGGTTCTTTGAAGTGAATGCTTTTTGTGCAAACTCAAATCCTCGTTCTAACGCTAATTGTTTCCAAATTCGGAGATATATTCAATACCTCCGTGGTGTCATGACATGATATTAAATTTGATGTTTTAGTCTCATATTAGTGTTTCTTGTTTTTTTTTTAGTTCTTTTTTTTTTTTTTTTTTTAGTTTTTTGCAGTTGCAGTTGCAGTTGCAGTTGCAGTTGCATTAGCACTTACTTTGAAACATTCCACAAACAAAAAACAAAATTAATTTACACAAACTACAAAAAAAACAAAAAAATAGTTATCACAGACATTTATAGTTGTATGTATCCACGGAAATATCTCCAGTATTTTAAATCAAGTTATCTCCATATTTGCATTTTTTGTCCTTTATAACCTTGTGGGGTTTTAGCGGCAACATATTGGGAAAATGAAGAATGCCAGAGTCACGTGGCTTAGTGTAATTATTTTTTTTTCTTTTTTCTTTTGCAACTTTTTTTTGTTTTTGTTTTTGTTTCACACACAATCCATACACACACACAGAGAAAGAGAGCTATTGTTTGCGAGTCTGGAAGAATAGAATATACAATAGGAAACAATGGGATATAAGTTATATAATTATATATATATATAATTTTCACCCTTGATGTAATTATTCCAACAAGTATGTCGAATATATAGATATGAATTAACTATTGTATTATGTAAGATTGATGTTGTACGTTTGTCAATTGAAAAAAAAAAGAAGGATCAGCAATCAATTATAGAAGACAAAGAACAAGTAAAACAAACGATCGGCAACTTGAAAGTTAACTAAGAGATAAAGTCAGAATGTTGACGCACTAAAAATGGGGAGACTAAAAAAAGAAAAAGAAAAAGAAAGAAAAGTTAGACAATAAATAATTAGATAATGGGATGTTAATATGTATCACTGGCTATCTTAATCGGATCACTGTTAAACTGTTGAGAAGCAGTGTGTAAAAGACAGATAGGCGAATAGACAGAGATAGACAGAGAGAGAAGAGTGAAATCATGTTATATGTTGGGCTTTGGGATGGAGGAACATTTAGTCAAATGATTTGTATTTTTGTACACCAAGTTATTATTAATTCTGGGCTTGTTTTATTTTTTCTTGTTTTATTTATTTATGTATTTATTTATTTGGAACAATAGCGATGGGGCTATGAAGGAGGCAAATATAAGGGAGCAAATAGAGTCAAAATATAATATAACAGTAAAGGGATAATAGAGAAACACCCATTCTTACCCGAATATTTTCAAAAGTGTGTGGATAGGTTATTATTGCTATTGCCAACGTATATTATTATTATTATTATTATTTTTGTTTAGTTTAGTTTAATTTCTGGGAGAAGAATTGGTGGGATTTCTTTCTTTCTTTCTTTCTTTTTATTGATTATGGTTATTATTATTTTTAAGGATAAAGAAAGAAACGATCTCGTAAAACGAAAAAAAAATCCTTATTGACCTTCACTATTATTATTATTATTATTATTATTATTGTTCTCATGATTTACATCAAGGGAGATTAGGGAGACAGAAAGTTGGCAGAGAATTGTTTATAATCCCTTATATTACAAGGAGTATGCAGATGCAAGTCTATTTTATTATTCACGGAAGAGCGACAGTGACAGGGAAAAACGACATACAAAAAAAAAAAAAAGAAGGAAGAATAGGATTAAACAAAATGGATTTCTGTTATTACATTTCATTAGGGTCGTCTTATATTTGATTGTTCTATTTGATATTTGATATTGGATGTTTCTTTTTTTTGTTTAGCAATTCCATCAATGTAGAACAAGGGAGAGAAATAGAGCGATAGATAGAGAGATCTTACATCAAAAAAATAAGCAAGATGATAATCGGTGTTTGGTGGAAAATTGACAAGAAAGACAATTACAGGAAAAGGATGTGTGCCCTGTGGAGAGTGTAAACTTCCCCACTTTTACGTCAGCCTCCCACACACCCACACACACAGAAACAATGCAACAATGAAACAAAGATTGATTTGTTGGGAAGGTAAAATAGGTTGGGAGTGGGAGCGATGGGTCAGTGAATTGAGTAGGTAGTCATGGACCTGGGTGACATGAAATGCCACTTGGAGAAACGTTCGTATCTGTCAAAGGTGTTATGTTAACCTTCCCACAATTAGATTGCTTGTTCATTTATGGTTTAAAATACTTGCCAAAATAAAAAATTAAAAAATAAAAAGAAATAATAAACCTTACTAAAAGCAATAGCAATACGAAAAGCAATTTCAGTAGCAATATCAATATCAATATCAATAGCAATATCAAACCCAAAATTCAATTCTTTTTCCATTTTTCCGTTTTTCTATTTTCCATTTTGTTTTATTATTCGATAATTTCGATAATTTCTTAAAATTTTCTTTGTTCAATGTCTTGTTTTTGGTGTCTGGAACGTTTCTTTTCAATTTTGTGTCATTCTGTAATTCTGTGTCGTGTGTTTGACATAATCAGACACAAAGATACAGAAGATGCACAAAAGGTTAAAAACAATCAAAAAAATGTCTGAAACGACCCGCATGAGCCTCACACGTGATTGCAGCACAAAAACACACCACCACTGCAAATAAAAAAGAAACTAACATTCGACATTATGTATGAGCCATTACTTCATCCATCTAACCTGTCACACCAACTTTGTTTTGACTCATTCATGTTCATTCGCCGTAGTATAGTAGACTAAAAATAAGGCTTGGAACGGTTCGACACATCCATTTTTTACATCCACATCCATATCCCCCATTCCGATCCGCCTCCGCCCCCTATCTCCTTGTCATTTTTCCCGTCACTCTCTTACACACTTATACTTACACACCCCGTCTCTCTTTGTCCTTGTTCTTGTCCTTGCTCTTGTCCCTCTGCCTCACGTTATTGTTATTGTTGTCATTGATTCTGTGATGCAAAATTAATCGACAAAGAAGTTACGGAAATTTCATCAGGATATTATTATTAAGATTATTATTATTATAAGGAATATTATTATTATTCTTACTGGTATTTCTATTTCATTATTTTTATAATTACATATCTACATATCTACCCAACTACACAACTACACATACACATTCATACTTACATAGATACATAGAGAGAATACACATAAGAATCATCTTTTTTTTTCCATGGGTTCCCAATTATTTTTAGTTTCGCCAGTTGTAGAATTATTATTATTATTTTTTAAAAATAAAAATATAGGATAAATCTCAGTTACCCTGATAATTAAATTCCGTCTCGCATTAAAGTTAAACTTACGATTTTTAGGGTGAATCCTTGATTTTTGATTTATTTATTTATTTGGGTTTATCTAGTAAAAAAAAAATTTTTGG
Organism: Candida neerlandica; assembly: GCA_030557875.1. Classification (NCBI taxonomy): domain Eukaryota; kingdom Fungi; phylum Ascomycota; class Pichiomycetes; order Serinales; family Debaryomycetaceae; genus Candida; species Candida neerlandica. Next base: position 20,662 of record JANIWD010000067.1, on the reverse strand, counting down.
TGACCAAAAGAAAGAGAAGCAGACACTTTCGTATTATATTGTTACCTATTGTAATTGTTTGAAAAATCTCAAAACCTTTTTCCTTAAGTAAGTATGTATCATTAGTTATATAGATACATACACAGATAGACAAATAGATAGATAGTATCAGACATTTCATCACTTCAACCGTTGCTTTCTTTTTCAAGTGAGGTGGTTTGTTTTGTTTTGCATTGCTTTGTTTGGGGAGATAGAGAGAGGGAGGGATGAAGAGGAGGAGGAAGAGGAGGAGGAAGAGGAGGAAGAGGGAACAAATAGATTTTGTACTTTTGTGGTGATATTGGTTATTTGGTTATTATGCATTGTTTAAAAATTTTGCATTTTGCATTTAGCTTTTTTTATGTATTTCTATTTCTCTTTCACTCTGTTTCTGTTTCTGACTATGTACACTCGCTCATACACACACTATCCCACATACATACATATATACAATTTATGCATACATACATCTCATACATCTCATACATATATACTTACATAATAAAATGCAACAATTGCAAAATAGAACAAAAGAAAATTATTTCTTGATACTTTTCTTTCTGTTAACCCTTGCAAGATTATTTTTACGAATTTTCCTTCAAAGGCTATAAATAACATTGCAAAATTCTTTTTTAAATTTTTTGATTTTTACAAGAATGTATATATATACATATTTATAAGCTAACTTAAATTTATTTATTTATTTAATATCTACTCCAATATTATTAAAGTATTATTATTTACTAATAAGAGATAACTATAAGTTATAACTACAACTACAACTACAACTATATCATGCAATTAAAAGAATTAATTAATCAACCCGTACCTTCGAGTACCATTTTACCAAGGGTAACTCCTCCAACAACTGATATTACCGGTGTCGCTATTGGTTCTACATCAACATCTACTCCACAACAAAGAATAAGTCTACCACCAATTTCAGATATTTTACAAAACTCCATACCAAGCACCACCACAACTCCACCACGACAACATCAATCTTTACCACCATTAAACCAATTACCTCCTTTATCACTAACGGCAAACAATACCAACAGTAACTATAAATATCATGATTACTATTATAGTCAACAAGTTCAACAACAGCAGCAACAACAACAGCAACAAGTTCAACATGTTCAACCACAACCAGAAAGAGTATCGCCAAATTTACCTCCACACAGCTACAATCAACCACATCATTATCAATATCATACATCCACACCACCAAATATGCTATTAAGAAATAATTCTTATCCTTCTACTTCATCGGCATCTTCGTCGATTTTCAATTCTCCATTATCTTCACCAAATACTTCCACCACAGCAAATAATAATCACAATAATAATCTTAATAATCATAATCTTCCACTTAATCAAAAGAGAAAAACAAGAAACAATTTACCGAAAGAAATTACATATATATTATTACGATGGTTAAATGATCATTTGAATCATCCATATCCAAGTTCATTTGAAAAGAATGAATTGATGGCTTTGACAGGTTTAAATCAACAACAATTAAGTAATTGGTTTATTAATGCCAGAAGAAGAAAAATCAAGACTTTGAAAGAACAAAAAAGATTGAATTTTTGAATACCTAAAAAAGTGTTGTTATATTATTCCTCATCATTATCCATCATTATCATTCATTCATAAGAAAATAAAGAAAATTATATATATATAAAAAATTTAAAAATCTATACTGAAAAAAAAAATCGGTTTTCTACTTTTATTTTGTCCTTTTTTTTGTTATATGTTTTTTTGTTGTTTTAATTTGATCATTATTCAATTCTTTATTTAGTTCACACATATATTGGGAAGCGGTTTATTTATTGCTATTATATTATATTACTACTGTTATTATTTTTTTTGAATACTTTATTTAGTTATTTTTTTTTGCATTCATATACGTCTTTTGTTTTACGTGCTTTACTTTGTATTATATATATATATTATATACGCCACAAGTGGTGTCATATAATAGGGTCAGAGGGATATATATACAGATAGATAGTTTCTTGGTTTGGTTTCTCGTAAGTTGGAAAGAGAGTATCCAGTGATAATATTGTTGTGAAGAAACATAATTTAAAATAACAACCTGGAGAAACGAAGAAGTCCATAAATTATGGAGAGATATATAGAGAGAGGGAAAAGATATGCATGATGTATATTGGTAATATTACCACACGAATGTAACTACAGAGACAAAGAGAAAGACAAAGAGAAATAGGGATAGGGATAGGGGGTAAAAGGATAGGAGAATGAAGAAAGAAAGAAAAAAAGGGTGTTGCAGTGATCGTGATTGTGATTGTGATTGTGATTGTCACTGTCATTGTAATTGTGGTAGTGATGCTGGTGGTGGTAGTCGTAGTAACAGTGGTGATGGTGTACATGTGCGTCTTAGGATGTAAGTGTATGGGATTGTCATGTTTCTTAATTGTATGTGAGTTGTAGATCGACACACACGTACATATAAATATATTAACACATACACATACGCATACATATATACATGGAGTAGATTTTTTTTTTCTTGTCACATTTTTCCCATTTTCACAATTTCCCTTTCGATGGTTAACTATAAGATATAGGATACATTGCATTGATTATTGATGAGTTGGCAGGAAGATCATTTAAAAACACCAAATGTTGAATATTGATGTCTACAGGATGTACAAGATGTAAAGGGTTTTTCTTTTTTTTTTTTTATTCGTTAAAGGGAACAATGAATTGGAATGAAAATGGGATTACCATTTCTCATGTCCCGCATAGCCAAGCCAAAGACAAAAGACAAATATAACAAGGCGTAAAGTAAAGTTAACCCACTATGAAACAGTTACAAGAATTTTCATATTCTATAATTCATAATCATCATCATCATCTCGTTATTATAATTTGTTTGACTATTTTGACCTGAAAATGAAACACAGGGAGCATAAGCCTGCTTACTGATGCCGTGACAGTTTTGAAATGGCTATAACAACCCTCGGATGAAAATTTCATGTCAGATAGTAAGTGGAAAACTTCCGTGATTTCATTGCCCATTCAATTCAATTTCACACACATACACATATACACATATACATATATATTCATACAAGTACATATTACCAGTAAACGTCATATCTGAACTAACCATTTTAGATAATAATATTATTCTAGATTTTTTTTTTTATTGAAAGAACGCCTTGTTTGGGTGGACTTGTCATATTTCCTTTAAAATCACAAAAATGATGCCATCTTGTCCACTAGGGGTAACGGTAACGGTAACATTTACAAAATAAAATGAAATGAAATGAAACACATCACAGAATTAGAATAGGAGTCATACTACTACTTCTACAAAAAAAAAAAAGCCATGGACAATTTCTTAACCATATCACACATATACACATATGGGTTATAATTTAGAATTTAGGATTTAGTTTTAGGATTTAGTTTTAGAATTCCGTTGTTACTACGATGGTTTGAAATGAATTGGGTGGGTGGATAGATATATGTCACTCCACACTTTTGATTTGTTTGTCGTCAGATGATTCATGTCCACGTCGTTAACTTTTTTTCTTGCACACCTAAAGTTTAAGCTTCAAAATCAAATGAATTACAGTGCCAACATTACATGACATAATGTATACATATCTAAAGGGGCTTTAATTTCCAACCCACACAGACACTCACAACTATCTTCATATGATAGTTTGGGAATTTTGTTTTATTTCGATATATTAATCTGATATTAAGTACGATGTCTTAAATAGTTACAAAACCCGACATTTGTTTTTTTTTATTAAGCGACTTTTTTTTTTTGTTTTCCTTTTTGCATTTTTTGCAGTTTTTGAATTTTTGCTTTCAAATCAGAGAAATATCAATCCTGTCAAAAAGCTTAATAATAGAACAATGGCAAAGAGAAAGAAACAAGCAAGTGCAAGAACAAGAGAAAGAACCGTAATTGATAACCTTTTTAGAAATTGAAACATTGTTTTAAAAAAAATTGTTGGTTGTTGGTTGTTGGGTGTGTGTGTGTGTGTGTATATATGAGAAAGTGTGTGTGTGTAACAGAGTGGGGGATCATATAGGAAAATAACACAATGGTTGTGGGGGGGGGTCGTGGGTTGGTAACTATCTTTCGATTTCTTTCTTTCTGTGTATGTTTTCGTGTTCTTCTTGTGTTCATTAAAACTTCTTCTCTTCTGTTCTGCCCTGTTCTGTTGTTGGCATAGTTTACAGTAAAATTTTGAAACATTAGGGGAAAGGCTGGATGATGGGAGGGACTTTACTTTACCCTCCCACCGTCCCTCCCTCCCCGAAGCAAGGAGAATAAATTCAAAATGATAATAATTCAAAATAATAGAATAATAAAATAAAAGAGTTTTGAATTCCCGAAAGTCAAAGTCAAAGAACATGACAACTTGAAATAATTACACAAACAAGAAATATCTTAACCCAACCGAAATTTTAACACATTGTCAAAAAAAATATAAAATATAAAATATCAAGTCAAGTTGATATCTAATATTTTATATTTGATATTAAATCAGTACAAATTGGCCGACACTACCCTATAACGGGGGGAGGGCAATTACGAGAAATCAAAAAAGAATAGGGTCATAGTGATTCCCACCAACCCAAACCCAAACTCATGGGTTGTTAATTCAGGATATGGATATACACTCTTTTTACATTTGTTTCATATTAGTGGCGACACAATTATTCGGTCAGTTTTATTAGTGTGACTTACTCTAATGCTCCCAAAAACTTCTGTCCAAATTGGTACGGAAAAAAAGTGAAAAGACTGTATCCTTTTCTTGTTTTCTTGTTTTCTTGTTGTTGTTGTTGTTGTTAAAACCTCCCCAGCGGTATTCCACCAAGCATTTTATTATAAAACTTTGAATTTTTCTATTTTTCTATTTTTCCATTTACCTCGTTTATTTCAAGAAAAATGACACCCTCACATACATACACACATACATTCACAATGTGTCCGAATACCTGTAGTCCGTAGCCAATAAAGTAGTAATAGTAATTAGCAATATTAATCTTAATGTCAAATCATTCATTACTTTCTATTGACTTGAGTGAGATATACAGTCTTTTTTTTTATTATTTAAACTAAAGCGCGAAATTAGATGACACAATTAATTGTACGCTTATTCATTTTATTTGTTTGTGACTATGTACAAATAGTTTTGTCCATATTAGTATAAACAATTAGGTCAATTGGTTCATACAAAGAAAAAAACACTGTATATCCATCTTAGTACAAAAGAAAATCAATTTTTTTTTTGGTTTTCTCTTTCCGGAAATAAGCGGTTTTAACCGCCCAATCATTTTTTTTTGTGTTGAATTAGGCGATTACATAACCTAACTTACATTGCATAATATTCCCATCTTATTTTGATTGTTTACTTACGTGGTTACTTGTTATGTTATTGTTGCTGATTGTAGTTTAGATCTTCTACTTCTTCTTCTTCTTCTTCTTCTTTTTCTTACTGTCCAAAAGTCACAGAATTATAAGAAATGAAAGACACTAAAAGGAAGTAAAAAAAGAAATTGCGGAAGAAACTGGAAGTGGATATCCGTATCCCCCGGTATCCGTTCCCAAAGGTTCCAGAATTTTTTTTTTATTGTTATGGTTCTTATTATTCTTGACTTGGGCTGGAGCTGGGCTGGGGGAGGTTGTGATGTCAGAGGATATATCAAGGTATTGATCGCCGTGATTTATTACAACCAAAATTATCAACTAATCCTTCTTTTTTTTAATCTTCTATTTCCGATTTACATGTTCCAATTTCCGAAAAGGTGCATAATTATGCACCTGACCACCAATAAAAATTACTAAGCTTAATAATAGATATATAATATGTCATATTTTGTGGTTTTGTATGGTTTGAAATGTCACTGCCCCGGATATCACTCCAGAATTTAACGAAACCGAAAAATGAAGTGATTTAACAGTCACGAAAATCTTTCAATTTTACAAACAAATACAAATGCAACTGCAAATGCAATAAAAAAACGGTTTAAGCATTGATACATATACTTAAACAGGTATTTGTGTTTGTACTTACGCATATAATAGGTAGATAGGTGGCGTTGTACATACCAATATCCATTGTATGCATCATATGTCGATCGACAAACTAAAAAAAAAAAAAATAAAATTAGTTTATATTTTTGTTAAACAAAAATGACCAAACATCAAATAATTTGCTCGTATTCTTAAAGGTTTTTTTATTTAAAATTTTGAAAGTTCGTTTAATTCATTTTGGGAAAGGAAATTCGAATGTAAATCTTACATCTAGATTCTTTGTTTCATATTTCCCCTTCAAAAAAATCAGACATAAATAAAATTTTTAGGGGGCTACAAAGTGTTTCCCTTTGTTATTTTAGTTCATTGTTCTTTGTTCTTTTTCCAAAGCCACTTGATGGTTGCTATGACTGTCCACAGATAGATAGATAAAGAGATACATCATACGTTCCTGATAAACAATGACAGAAATTGTTCAAATAGATCAATTGTTTTTTTGTTATTGATTGTCTTTGCAACCTTCTATCGTCTCTTGCATAGTCAAATACCTGTAATAATAATAATTGTATATATACATAAATGTTGAACCTCGGAACCAAATCATGGAATTCTTATTACAAACCAAATAAATTATTCCTTCCCTCCTTCCCTTCCTTCCTGTCACCCCCAAAAAATGCTCTCGCTCTAAGCCGATGTCAATTTCAGACATTTGGTTTTGACATTCATACATACATTGATACATACCATGTTTTCTGCATCAGCCATTAAATTAAAAAAAAATTGGGCCAGTTTTTTTTTTTTTTGTGTATGAACCCACCTGAATTTTTTTTTTTACTTTTGTACTATTGCTTTGTTTTTGGGTCAAACAATTCCAATTGGAATTTCCATTCCCTTTGCTGTTTTTTTTTTGACATCTTTCTATTTTTTATTATCATCTGAGTTTACATGTAAGAATTATTATAGTTTATAGTCATTGTTTCCGGCAACGGTGCCGGAGGGGGGCTAAGAAACATTCCTGTATTTGTAATATCCTTCATGATAATAAGCGGAAGCGCCGTGCTTTTCTTTATCAGGTAAAATATATACAATAATAATCATCATACACACACACAGACAGAGAAATATATATGACTTGTTTTTGTTTCTGTTTCTGTTTCTGTTTTTCAACGTTAACCAGGTACCTTAAATGACTTAATACATAAATAAATAAATGTAAAAAAAAAACGAACAATATATCAAATTATTTTATTTTACTCACACCCTCACTCTCACTCTCACTCTCAACCATTTAGCCTCCTGCTTAACTCTACTTTTATTCCATGGATATTGAAAAGTTACAATTCCATTTGCATATTTTTTAACGGAAATTTAGTTGAACACTTTACTCTCTCTCTAACCATGACCAATGTACAGTTGTTTCTTTTGTACGATTTTGATGAGGATAGGTAGATAAAGATATTTTAAGCGAAGATACAGATTGCATCAAACTTTTTAGGTTCCAGGTTAATCAATACCAAAAAAGACTTCTTCTCAATTGTTGTTGCTATTGCTGTTGAGTAAGATTCCAGAGAGAAATTGATAGAAATCTCGGCAATCCAATTCCTCCCCCCATAAAAAAAAAAGAAAGAAATGAAATCGAAAATGAAATGAAATGAAACAAAGGAATCAAAAATTAGAAAATCCTTAAAGCTAAAAATGCTAAAATGCTAAAATGCTAAAAAATCTTACAAAACTAAAAAAAAAAAATCAAACCAAAGTTAAGTTAAGTTAAGCTAAGCTAAGAAAAAGCGAAACAAAGCAATGGAAAGCAAAGTAAAGCAATGGAAAGATCTGTAAAACATAATTCAAATAAAAAAATAGTTTATTGAGTTTATTGAGTTTTTTTCATAAAATGTCAGACATTAACTTCCAAAACAAGAAATAAAAAAAACAGTGTCAGATAATTCAATTTCTCGCTTATATAATTTATGTATTTCAATGTCGAAAAAAATCGGTCAAGCAATAATAATGTTAGATAATAACAATCCACACACATTAAGATATCCGCCGATTTCAACAGGAGTTATCATTTGATTTAATACGGTTACTTTGTTTTCTTTGGATTATAATAATCGTACAACATGACTTAACATATAACGTTATCCACAAGAACAACTCGTACAACTTGAGTTATATAATATGTCTGACCTTCTTTCATTCTTTCATTTTTCACACACATATACATCAAGTAAAATAAAAAAAAAACAATTCGATTTTTCTTTTTTCTTATTTTTCTATTATCTATTATCTAAACCATTTTCATCAAATACCTATATACCCTTTTCTCTTTTTATTCTAACCGCTGTCTGACTGGGATTAACAATAAGTTTAAATACCTTCGTATCTGTAGAACTAAAAATATTTTTAAAACAATAATTAAATAATGCATTCAAGGAGAAAGAGAGAAAGAAAAGGAGAACATGAGAAAGAAAGAAGGAGGCTTGGGGGACACATTAAAGCTTACATATTTTTGCATACACATACACATGCTCATAATCATTTGTTTCGTTGTTCTTGCTCTTCCTTCTGTTGTTTCATTTCCTTCTTTCGGTTCTTTGTTTATCCTGGTTAATATTTTGAGTTTAAAGAATTTCTGGAGAGACTGAGAGACTGGGAGAGACTGGGAGAGACTGACGGGATTAGTCTTGTGCCAAAATCTAAAAACCAAAAAACCAAAATTTCAGTTTCGTTATGTTGTATTATATTACTCGTGTTCTTGTTATTGTTCATATTGAGTTTTTGTTTTTTGACGTATTCTTGTTTTTCCCCTTCCCCCTATTCCATTCATTCCATCTATTTTTGTCATATAACGGAATAAACAAACAAACAAACAAACAATAGAAGTCAATGAAAGTCAATGATTTGTCTTCATCTCTATCTTCATCCGTTTCTGCGTGTGCGTGTGTGTGTATATATCTGTTGGTAATCCTAATTGTCATTATTCCTTTGTTCTATTATTTCCTTATTTCCTTATACCTCTATACTTTTTCTTGACTTTCAATTGTTTGGGTATTGTATTTTCAATGTCATAATTGTCTTGATTATTTCCTGTATATGCATTCTTAAAATCAAAACGATTATGAGAACAATACAATATATAATCAAAATCGCCGTGAGGTTAAAACAATTTCAAAATATAAAATTACTTGAATAATATAATGCAATACAATCCGACAGCAAAAATAATCGTAACGACAAGAATTATCCTCCGTAGTTGTTGATCAATCTAATGTCATTTGTAATCTGTAATCTGTAACTTGTAAGTAATATTTTTCATTTTGAGTTAATCATTTTGACATTTATTGTTCTCAAATTAAATCGCCAATAATTGCAAATCCCTTTTTAATACAAACCAAAAAAAAACCAAAAAAATAAAGTAAATGAAACCGATTCTTTCTCATAATCATAATCATAATCAAAAAGATTGTTCTTTGTAACCCTTAGTTTCAATTTCTCGTAAGTCAATTCAAATTTGAAATTTTGAAATTTTGACATTTTCATTTTGCTAATTTTACCTTTAATTTTCTTATTTTGGTTATAAAATGTTAAAACCTTATACTTCGCTTCTTTTTGTACCATTGTTTAAACAATAGTGATTGGTTATGTATACATTATTGAATTGACGATTTTTCCATATTCTGTCTTGCATTTTTCGACAATCATACAGCTCATAATTTATTGTTCGTTTTAAATTTGTATTTTATCTTTTTTTGCAATTTTGCAATTTTGACATCAATCAATCAATCAATCAATCAAAAAATAATCACATGATCAAATACACGTGATTTATTTTTTTATTTACTTTTTTTTTTCTCGTGTCGTCAAAATACAGACACGAAGAAAACAAAAACAATTTGAATCAAAAAAAAAAAAAAAAAAAAAGAGAGAGTCAGGGACCAACTACACGAAACAGCCACGTCAAACAATATGAGTGTTGCAACAGCTACTACTAATACCATCACCACATCCAACACAAATGAACCAACCTCTGGCATTACATCTAGTGGTATGGTATCTACTTCAGATGCTTTGATTTCATTTTCAGATCATATACTTCATCAAATCGATGCATTGCAAAAGGTGGAATATAACAAAAAGGGAAGGAAATATCGATTTGTCAACAACACTTTCCAAAGAATTCGACAAGAAGATAAACATTTAATCATCTATCCTGAAGATCTTAATGAGAAACTATCCTTGTATTCGGCATTTACTATTTTATACAATATAGGTGAAATATTGACCCAATTCCCCGATTTTTGTTGTACAATATTGGGATTGGCCCAAGAATTGGAAAAGAACAAATGGTATGAACCAGAAAATTCCAGTATTATTCATTTAAAAAATGCCAAATATGATCCAAGAGATTTGAAAGACTTAGCAGATGATTATATCATGGATAATCCCATCAATGAAACTCATATATCCATGGGATTGAATTTAATGATTGCTTCAAAATTGAATTTCTTACATACCGATCATCATATTGGAACTAAATTAGAAGGTTATTATATGAAATATTTCATCGAATCTTATTTTGGAGAAGATGCATTATTAAGTCATGATGTATTGATTGCTTTGAAAAGTTGTGTTCATTGGGGAAATATCAAAGGGATTTTATATAAATTGGATGTTCCTAATATTAAAATTGATGATGAATTAAAGGAAAGTTTTGATAAATTCCCTATGCCAATGGAAGAATTAAAAATTAATGTATATGATAGATATCCAAGTGGGACATCCAAATATTCCTTGGTGAAGAAAAGTTTGGAAATTCTTTCGGATTGGAGTTTTTCAAAATTAATCCCATGTGATTTGGATATTGATTGGTTATTTGAATTATGTAATGACATTGAAACCGATCCAATTAAATATCATTTACGTTCCCAAACTAAAGACTTGTGTGAAAATCCAATCAATTTATCGGAATTAAATATGAAATATGGAAAATCAATCAAAAAAATCTTGGAATATGTCAGTTTAATAATTAATATTTTTGAAGATACTGGGGGTGAATTCTTGATGCAAAACTCAAAAATCCCTAAATTAACTCCGGAGTTAATTAAACAATATAATCCATTGTATAACAAGTTGATAAACATTCAAGAACAAGTGGATAATTATTTGGAAAAAAGTTGGGATGATGATGATATTATTGCCAGATTGGGTGAATGTAAAAACTCACTTTATGTAGCTGTAAATAAACATTATGAGTAGATATATATGTACAACCCAATTAGAGAGTATCTTGTCATAATCTGCAATATCATAAATCTCAAATGTGATATTCAAAGAAAAAAAAATAACTCGTTCTCCATACGAAACAAACGTCAATGAAACTTTAACCCATCGTGCATATGACACAAAAGAAGAATGATGCAAATATCGATTCGATTTCAAGACAGATAATAAATTACCCTTGATATGTTTCATCATCGAGATATATGGAAGGAGTAGTGTATTTGTTTGTGATCAAATCAAGTATAACCTCACATACACACATACACACAGAGATAGGCGTACAAAATCACAGTGAAACCTAATAACCAATCAACTGGCCCGTCTCTAGATCTCTCACTCTTTTTTTTTTCGCAGTTCCCTACTTGATCTGACAGATTGTTGCATAAAATAATATCCTCAAATTGGGACCTCTTGAACCAATTATAAATAAGCAATTGTCACAATTCTAGAATATCACAAACAATTACAAGCTTTTTTTTACTATTATTTTTTCTTTGGTCTTGTCATATTGGATTTATATTCATAATGATGAAAAAAAAAATCTTCATTTCAACAGTTCTAAGGGTACTTATATATTCTTCTTCTTTTGACATTCATTTTTTTTTTTTCATTTTCTTTTTATTTGATTAATCATCTACGAAACCAATGACAAAAATACTCGAAGAAGAAGAAAAACCAAGTATTTTTTTCAGGAGACAACACACTAAAGATGGTGTATCTTCCAAAGAAATTGAAGATGATTTCAAAGTTCCAAAAACTTCTTCTTCATCATCATCATCATCATCATCTCTGGAATTCGATATGACGGGATTGGATGGTCATGATGCAATTTTACATCAAAAAATTATTCTCATCAATAATGCCATTGATGAAATTGGATTTACTCCATATCATATCAAATTATTCTTTCTTAGTGGATTGGGATATTGTACTGATTGTATGCTTATTTATTTGGAATCTTCTGTACGTAAATTTATTAATTTTCAATTTGGTTATACATTTCCAATATCCAATGTCTGTTATGCATGTGGTATGATTCTTGGGGCGTTGATTTGGGGATTTGGGGCTGATTTAATTGGAAGAAGATTGGCATTCAATTTATCTTTGATTTTAAGTGGAGTATTTACTGTAATTACAGGTATGATGGGAAATATGTCATCATATTGTTTGTTCGTTTTGTTAAGTGCATTTGCTGCCGGTGGGAATTTAGTACTTGATACCTGTGTTTTTCTTGAATATTTACCTCATAAAGATCAATGGTTGTTGACATTTTTCGCTTTTTTCTGGGGTATTGGACAAACTATCGCTGTTGCGTTGGCGTATGCATTCTTGCCTAATAACAGTTGTGAATCGGCAGACAATTGTCCTTCACATCTCAATCATGGGTGGAGATATGTTTGGTACGTTAATGGTGGTATTGTTTTGGTTATGGCATTATTGAGAGTAACTGTTGTTCGGTTGAAAGAAACACCAAAATTCTTGGTTTCAAATAATCGTGATGAAGAAGCAATTCAAGTATTACAAAATATAGCAGATAAATATGGTCGTTCTTGTTCATTAACTTTATTGCAATTAGAAGAATGTGGTGAAATCCTTGTTAATGATGATTACAGAAAACATCTTAATTTGAAAGGAATTTTTGAATTAATTTTCAAACATTTAAAAATATTATTTGCCACTTGGAAATCTACCCGTTCTACTGTCTTGTTGTTTATTTCTTGGGCTGGTCTTGGTATAACTTATCCCCTCTACCTGGCATACCTATTGGAATATTTAGCTACCCGAGGTGCCAACATTTCCGCCGATACAATTGGTGGAGTTTACCGAGACAATCTTATAGCCAATGTATGTTCCACCGGTGGACCCATTATTGCTGGTCTTTTATTATATTGGGTTCCAGTATTAGGTAGACGTGGAGTTCTTTTCATTGGTGGAATCACCACTATGGCATTATTATTTGGATTTACTGCAGTTAGAACCAGAACCCAAAATGTCGCCCTTACCAGTGCCGTTTATTGTGCTCTTTATATTTATTATGGGGTTATTTATGCTTATACCCCAGAAGTTATGCCATCAGCTGCAAGGGCAACAGGAAATTGTTTATGTCTTTTTTTCACAAGAATTAGTACAGCAATGGTTCCTATAATTGCCTCAAGAACTGATACTTCTTCATCTGTTCCTATTTGGATTTGTGGTGCTCTTGTGGGTTTGATTGGAATTCTTGCTTTGGCCCTTCCTTATGAACCAAGTAAACAAAGAGTGGTTTAGATGGTTACATACACGTTTATGTATATACGTAAATGTATAGGTTGTAGATTTTAATGAATTAATTTCAACTTTCATTTTTTCTTCCATATTTCTTCATTCAAGTAATATCTTTAGGGGGCGTGAAGTGAATAGAGGTCTATTTGGAGTTATATGTATATATAATTATTTTTTAAAATATGTGTCAAGACCCATCCGTATTTGGCATTCAAATGTACTTGAGTTTAGTTCTTTCATCAAGGTGTACAATTTTCTTCAGATATCAAGATCATGCTAGGTGGCAAGGTTTTGCACATCCATAGTGCTTGCAAATTCTTGTAGAATATCGTTTGATATAATTCAAGACGTGATTACAAGGCTATTCTCATCTTTCATGACCTGCATTTTCTATAATTTCTGGTAAATTTCCAAAAACAGACGGTCAGCAGTTCCCTCATAATTGATTTTTTGGTTCCAAATCACGCCAAAATGGCGTGACGGGGTTGGTCCCCTTTTGGAACCATACTCCCTGGCCAATAAGGAGTGAGCGACCGGGTACTTTTCCCCGGTTGGTCCTGCGTTTTAGGACCCTACGCCCCCCTTGGCCAAAGGGGAGCGAGACTGGGTATACTTTTGGGAGGGATAGTCAATCCCTCCAACCCAGTCATCTACAGTGCAGGTGGTCTCACTCATTTAAGAGAGACCATACCCCCTGAGTTAAGTGGGGGGTCAGTCCGGGATTGAGGTGCCCATGTCAAGAGGCTCCCCGAACCCCGGTCTCTGCATCGGGATTAGACACACTCAATGACACTTCATTCCTCCCGAATTCTCAAAAGGGAACCACGGCTGAGCGGCTATCCCGATTCAATGCAAGAAAGTGGTGACTAGTCACATTCTTGTTGAAGGACCATCGCTAATCCACAACCTGCCTTTAAGAAGTGAACCCTACTCAAAGTAGTTCAAAGTAACACACCGTAAACCTTTTTTGGGTGGTCCTTCAATAACCCTATTTTGTCTTTCAAGGCATTGGAAACTGGATCAGCTCTAATAAGGGATAAAGGAAAGGGAATATGATGGATCTTAAAAGAAGTTTCTAGGGAGTACTTGGAAGGATAACAAATATCAAATTATTTATGGTTTGTATTAGTATCTCAAACCAGTAAAACTCACTACGAAGATTGTACTAACCCAATTGATTACCTGATTGATTGATTGATTAATTGATTGGCGCCTAATCAGTTACCACTTCATTGAATGACGCTTGGTTGACAACTTAATGGAATGGATTGATTAATTAATATGATTGATGTGATCAATACATATAGTTAATTGATTCCTACTTGACTTTAATTGATGATGGATGATTGATGATTGTTGATTTGTTGTTGATGAAATCAGAAAGAATAAGATAAAGAGGATTATAAAAAAGTGGTTTTTTTGGGAAGATTTGGTTTGGTTTTTTTTTTTTTTGCAACCAAGATTAAGTATGTTTTTTGTTTGTAATCAAGTTGGTGTGTAAATTGTGCGTGATTTTTTTATCATTTGGTAGCAAAAATGTAACAACTATATGTACCATAAAATGTTTTCAAAACATGTGGAAGTATCTAACTGTTTACATCAAACGCAAGAGATAGTATGGCATATATATTAGTTGTAGATAAAGTGCATATCTACCAAATGTAAGTTGTTCAGTTATTGATAAACAGTTTACGTGAAAATCTTTCTAATTAGTTATCCAACAAAAACAATTCACTTTTGGAAATTTTTGGCATAAAATCTGAAGCAAAATACTCTAAAAGTTAATTAGATTAATTTTTTTAATATTTATAGATTTCACTTTAACATATATATATATATACACATAAGGAAACGAGAACCCCAACTCAGCCAAGTAGAATATAGTTTACGTTCATTCATTTCTTCAAGCTTAACACCGAGAATCCTCAACAACCTAAAAAAGGAACATCATAGAAACTCACAAACAGCAAAGATCCAAAACTAGAAAGTACAAATATCCACAACCTTTTCCAACAACTATACCACGTGTGGATTCCCCACGGCGAATATTATGAGTACGGTTGAGGCGGTAAACTAACGCACCTCTAAGGTGATGCAATCTAAAACCACCACAATAAAACGTCTGAGGCTTCACTAAGATATTAGGGTCTTACGACATCATAACCACGGTCGAAAAATGCATAGTGCATAATAATAAAGTACCTTTGTTCTCTGTGACTCAGCCATGATAATTTATCAAGTACAACTACATGAGCTAAATTAAAAATGAACTCCAAACCAGAAATTTATTTCTCATTATTGCCTGTAGAGAAAACGGGAAACCGAAGCCCCCGCTACATTCCTTCGGATTGTGATTATGCTTACCCGAGTCTTGAAAGATACTTTGAACTGCAAATGTGGCAGAATGTGATTTTTTTTGCGTAATTTCTTGGAATTTTATCTCAACCACTCCTTAACTTCATTTAGTCCTTAATTAGGGTCGTGTTGGAACCATTAGTAATTTAGATTCCCAGCCTTTGGAACCAGTTTTTTTTTTTTTAGTATTATTTTTTTTTGCCTAAATCACATCATCGGAGACTAATAGCCACCACAGTTTTTAATTTGTTAGATCTATCTACATGGACAGTATTGTTCACCGGTAATTCAAAACGGTAATCATAATCATAATGGTAATAAAATAACAATTTTATCTTGATATTAGGTGATCCATTGTTGTTATCTAACCGAAATCGAGAACTAGACCGCTCATGAGATCCACATTCAATATGCAGATAAGGACATTATATAACACTGTTGGTATATAAATATGCCAAGTGCCCAGAAAGTATACATGTTGTCTTAATTGTATTTTTTTAGTCACTTCCAAGAAAGTTGCACCCAAGATAAATCAAGAAATTTGCAATTTCCACCAATGTCAATCCCTGAGAAAGATGCAGCTAACAATCAAGTTAGAATTTCAAACGAGTCAGATGGTAGCCAACATAGCAATTCGCCGTTGACTAAGAATTATGGTGCTGCCGATGTCACATATTTGGACTCCAACTCGACATTGGAATCGGACCAGCTCGCCAAGAACCCCTTCTTGGACCCGAAGGTGGAAGAATATTATCGTGGGTTGTACGAAGAATCAAAATACGAAAGTTACCTGGCATTTGACCCTCATTTCGAGTGGACCGAAGAAGAAGAGAAGAAAGTGATTCGAAAGATCAATATTAGAGTGGCACTCACTGCATGTATTCTTTTTGTTGGTTTGCAAGTTGACCGTGGTAACATGGCACAAGCAGTGCTGGATGACTTATTGAGTGATTTGGGTATGACCACCAATGATTACAATACCGGTAACACCATTTTCTATGTCTGTTTCTTGGTAGCTGAGATTCCATCCCAGTTAATTTCCAAAGCATTAGGACCAGATATTTTCATCCCTATCCAGATGTGTTGTTGGAGTGTCGTTGCCATGTGTCAGGCTGCATTAAAAGGGAAATCTTCATTTTATGCAACCCGTGCATTGATTGGTATTTTAGAAGGTGGTTTTATTGCTGATTTGGTGTTATGGTTGAGTTACTTTTTCACCAGCAAGGAATTACCCGTCAGATTATCTTGGTTTTGGACTACCTTGTCGTTAGTGCAAATTGGTACTTCGTTATTAGCTTTTGGTATTTTACGTATGAGAGGAATTGCTGGGATGGCAGGTTGGAGATGGTTATTCTTACTTGAAGGTATTTTCACATTGATCATTGGAATTGCTGGGTTCTACCTTATGGTTCCATCTGCCGTACAGACCAAGAACTGGATGCATCCTAAAGGTTGGTTCACCGAAAGGGAAGAAAAACTTGTGGTTAACAGAATCTTGCGTGATGACCCAAGTAAAGGATCAATGCATAATAGACAAGGAATCACCCCGCTTGCCCTTTGGAGAAGTTTGTGTGATTATAACCTTTGGCCAATTTATGCCATAGGTCTCGTTGCTTACATTGGTACGGGTACCTTTACAAGTTATTTCACTCTTCTTAATAGACAGTTGGGTTTCTCCACGTTCAACACCAACTTGTTAACAATTCCACCAGCAGTATTACATATCATATTTCTTTTGGCCATCACTTGGTTTTCGGAAAAGATCCAAGAACGTGCCTTTGTTTCTCTTATTGCTCCGTTGTATTCCATCCCGTTGCTTGCTGTTATTCGTTGGTGGCCCGGTTCTGGTCACAAGGTTTGGTCCACTTATGTTTTAAATATGTTGTATCTTGGCCAACCATACATCCATGCTATCTGTGTTGCCTGGGTATCCAGGAATTCCAACCATGTCAGAACACGTTCCATTTCATCTGCTGTCTACAACATGTTTGTGCAATTAGGTAGTATCGTTTCGCTGAACATCTACAGAAGCGATGACTTGCCATTGTACCATAGGGGTAACATGCAATTGTTTGCCATTACTGTGATCTTGATACCTGTCTTATTGTTGGCCAAAGGTTACTATGTCTGGCAAAACAACAGAAAGGAAAAGATCTGGAAGACCTTGTCCGAAGAACAAAAAGAGGACTACAGAAACAACAGCACGGACCAAGGTTCCAAGAGATTGGACTTTAGATTTTCCCATTAAATTAAGATGTCTACCGTGTTATTGTTAGTTCTATAGTTTGTTTAGTATTTATTTAGTTCGTGTTTAGGTCTTATTTATGTAGTTGAACTAGACTGTATTGTTTGATTTACTTTTATTTAAATACCAACTACGAACACTGGGTTTGTGCCCCCTCCGCTCAATTTATTAAGAATATATTAATCTTTGAGATATTAAATTGTTACACAATATTTTACAGCTCTCTTGTTCATACAGCTCAAGAAATTTCAGATACAAAAGTTAAGTAAAACTAATACGGCCAAGTTCAAGTACATATAAATAAAACCTAATGATTTTTTTTGTAGAATATGTCGTACGTTTCGAAGTCAATTATCTGGAATACGTGATGATTTGTTTCAACAGATCTCAATTCATTCTACAAAATAGTTGGTTTAAGTTATGGAAGTTAAGACTATTTCTATACTCGAAATTGACATCCATAATTTCCCATCTATCATTCGTTAACCGATCAGGCTTTGCTAGGTTTCGGAAATATTCGTGATTGTATCTCCACGTTTTGCTTTTGTTGCATTTCCACCTGCTTTTTTACTCTTGTCAGTTGAATGTTCTTTGTGTTCATTGGTATATCCCAACTAACACAGTCCCATCCTATTGAATGTCGGTTTTGCCCCGCAGATGTATACCTTCTTTGTTTACTTGCCGTTGGTTGATCTGGTAAAAAAATTACTAATTTGAGCCACACCAGTGCGAATTTTGTTGCAAACACAAAGATTTTCTTTTTTTTTTTTTTGCATTATTTGTGCACTGTAGCCGTTTTGCAACAGTACAATATTATTTTAACATACGGCGTTCAATGTTTCTGGCTATTGTGTAGCTGGGTCTCTATATCTAACTCAACCATAATGGACTGGAATTTAATCCACCAAGAAATAATCTGTTCAACACTGTTTTCAGTTCTTTTCACTACCTTTAGAAAAGGCATTCTTTTGGCTGCAGAACATATTTTTCTTGGAGCTCATTAAATGATACAATCAATAATATCTTTTTGCATTACCAAGAAAAATGACCGAAAATGTGTGGATTATTGATTATAGATGAAGGGATGTTAATTGCGAACCAAGCAATACTGATAATTTTACAGCACTATATAAGGGTATGCGAATTACCTAAAATCCAGAATATAGATGTTTATTGACGGTATCACAACGACAATCTCATAGAATGAGTGACGGAAACAACAAGAAATCAAAGGCTTCTTCACCAGAAGTAGATACCGCCAGTGAACACGAATCAACAAGCTCCAAGGGCAATCTCAATATCAAAGTTAAGTCTGAAACTGACTTATCATCAATCGAGTCTGACCAGTTGACAAAAAACCCATTCTTGGATCCCAAAGTTGCTGAATACTACGACAACTTGTACAAATCCACCAATTACGAGAGTTATGCCGCTTTTGACCCTCACTTTGAATGGGAAGAGCACGAAGAAAAGAAAGTCGTCAGAAAGATCAACTTGAGAGTTGCCCTTACAGCGTGTATTTTGTTTGTCAGTTTGCAAGTTCCTAGAGGTAATCTCAGTCACGCAGTCCTGGACAATTTGTTGAACGATTTGAACTTGACCACCAATGATTACAATCTTGGTAACACCCTTTTCAGAGTTTCCTTTTTGTTGGCCGAAATTCCTTCCCAATTGATCTCCAAGGCCTTGGGTCCAGATATTTTCATCCCTGTGCAAATCTGTGCTTGGAGTATTGTTGCTATGTGTCAATGTGCCTTGTCTGGCAAGGCTTCATTCTTAATCTGCCGTGTTTTAATCGGAGCCATTGAAGGTGGTTTCATTGCGGATTTGGTGTTATGGTTGAGTTATTTTTTCACAAGTTCCGAATTACCTGTTAGATTGTCCTGGTTCTGGACCACCTTGTCCTTAGTGCAAATTGGTACATCGTTGTTAGCTTTTGGTATTTTACGTATGAGAGGAATTGCTGGCATGGCAGGTTGGAGATGGTTATTCTTACTTGAAGGTGTATTCACTTTACTTATTGGTGTTGCCGGGTTTTATCTCATGGTCCCATCTGCCGTACAGACGAAGAACTGGATGCATCCTAAAGGTTGGTTTACTGAGAGAGAGGAGAAAATCGTGGTCAACAGGGTGTTGCGAGACGATCCTACCAAGGGTTCCATGAACAACAGACAAGGATTGACAGTTAAACAACTCATTCGAAGTCTCCACGATGTCGACATCTTTCCAATCATGGCCATTGGTCTCATTGCTTACATTGGTACCGGCACATTCGGCAGTTATTTTGTCTTGTTGAATAGACAGTTAGGGTTCTCCACTTTCGATACCAACTTATTGATGATCCCTCCACAGGTGTTGCACATCATCTTCTTGTTGCTTATTACTTGGTTTTCTGAATTCATTGGTGAAAAGTCCTTTGTTTCTCTCATCGCTCCATTTTACGCTGCGGTGGTGATGGCGGTTATTAG